>MNCI01037509.1:11257-33856 GCA_015680685.1 Gnetum montanum
ATACTTTGATCTTGCATGTCAACCAAAAGCATATTAAGTGGCACCTAGGTAAAAGTGAATAAATAATGTTAAAATACCATAAAACACATGTAAATCTAATGCAATCAAGGCCATCCAAGGTCATCAATGAGATAAGGTCAATTTGGTAAAGTGCAATAGAGGTAAACAAAGATCACATAAAGGTTAAACAAGGAGAAGTATTAGGCTACAAATGGTCAATAAAGGTCACAATTTCACCAGTTTTAGGCCTTAGTAGGCCATGATGCCAATTTAGAGTCTTGAAGAACTATGTTGCCGATTTAAGGCCTTAGTGGGCCATGGTTATATGGTGTCAAATGATGGTTAGGGAAGGTCAAACCCCACTATTAGATACCATTTAAAGGCTAAAAAAAGGTAAATATAGCTATAATAAGACAAACAATGAACATATAAGGTTGTATAAAGGCCATAAAAGGTCAACAATGTCATCAAGGCAACATAAGTCCAAAAACAAGCCAAAACATTAAGTAATAAGGTAAAAATTAGGCAAAATAGGTTATATATGATAAAATTTGGCTCATATAGGTAAAAAATGATTAGGTTTTGCCAATGTTAGACCTTAGCAAGCCATGTGTTGAGGCTATAGGGCTATTAAGTGAGTTTAGTCATCAATTAGGGCTATTTTTGGGTTGTTTGGATACAAAAATCAAGTGTTTTAAGGCTTCCATGCTAGGCTCAACATGGAAATAGGGAGCCTTAGTGTGGAAACTTGTCCAAAATTTAGGTTCTAGAATCATCCCAAGATAGCGTAGGTCATATCTCTCAAAAATGAGCACTACAAAGGTCTGTAAAGGTCAAACAGTAGGTTTTGAAGTCTTTCCCCCTTGTTTCCATGCTGGCCAACATGGAAAATAGGGGGTTTAGCATGGAGAAAAAAAAGAAAAGTAGAAATAAGGTCAAACATAGTCAAACAGGTAGTTGGAGTCCATATCTAGAACTTATGCATCTTTTAGCTTCATTTTGAGGCAATTTGAGGTTATTTTCAGTGTCAATAGGTGTCAAAATGGCTTCCACCCATTTTCCACATGGGGCATAGTATCCTCATAATGTGAAACTAATGGGACACTTATTTCATGAATTTGGAGTAATTTAGAGGCACTTTGACTAGGTTTCTAGGCCCCTAGGATTGTAGATTTCGATTCTGCAAGTTTTTGGCTGATTTCGAGCACATTTGAAGGATCTTTAAGAGAACTTAAGGTGTTCCCCCTATTTCCATGTTGGGGGTGTTACTCCAATGTGGAAGAATTGGGGGAATTAATTTTGGAGGTTGAAATGAGGTTAAACAACCAAAATCTTGAGACTATGAGGTCCTAGGCTTCTCCAGTGTAGATCTTTGGCTTCTGGGAGTGTCATCTTATCTCCAAAAGTGGAAAAGTAGCTTTTCCCCCTTGTTTTCATGCTATTAGAGTTACTCCAGCATTGAAAAATCAATAATCCTAGATCTCAACCAATTTAGATGACAATGGACATGTTGCCTATCGAATTTGCCAAGGTCAAGGGCTATTGATCCATGTCAAAATTTAGCAGTTTTGGACATCCCTGGGTGGTTTTTTTTGACTTCCCCCATTTTCTTCATGCTATGGATGGAGAGTTCAGTGTGGAAAACTAGGGGAAACTACTTTGGGCCATTTAATATCAGTCTCATGAAGTTTAAGGACTCTAATGACTACTATAAGGGTTCTAGAGTGCATGAAAGGTCATTTGATGTCATTATGAGGTTTTCAAGAGCTCCAAACAAGTTTCCCCTTGAGTCTCCATGCTAGGAATACCATCCTTAGCATGGAAAAAGGGATCCATAGTGTGGAAGAATGAAGAAACTCATATCTAGGCAAATTTTAACATCAATCGACTATGCATGTTAACCTCCAGGGTTACCAGGGTTGAGGACTAGGGCTTTGAATACGACAAAAGAATGAGGGTTTTGAATTTAATAGAAACAACAAAAGAGGTATTTGAACAAAAATAAAGACATATTTAATACATAGTATACATATTTGTCATGATGTAAAATCACCAATAGAGATTGTTCATACATAGTAGACATTGTTCATACATAGTAGACGTCTTTCATTTGGAGTAGATTTCTTTGTGAAGATGTCTTAAGGTAGATGTCTTTTTGAGAGAGGCTCAATAGGATGGCGTTTGTAGAAAAGTTGCCAAGGTCTATAGTCTTAATAGATACTTACAAAAACAAAAACTTAACTCAACTTACCTACTATTCCATTGAAAATTAAAGGTTCTCAAAAAGCTAGAGAAGAAATTTCATCTTTGGAGGATTCTCTTCTCAACCAAACCTATTCAATGTCCAAGGCTTCACTTCCTTTCATGAATTTGTTAGTGAGAGTTTTCTAGTTCCCCTATTCTTGCTTCTTATTTCTCCATTATTTCTTGATTACTTCTTTTGAGTTGATGTTCAATCTCTCCTATTATCCTAGAAAAATTCCTTTCTTGGTGCACTTTGATAAGACCACAAAGTTCTATGATATGGCCAACTATTCACACGATAATACTTAAGATTGCAATCTCATCGTTTATGCCCTAATTTATTACAATAATAGCACCTAATCCTCTTATGGTAGTATGAATGATTACGATGATCAAACCTTTTAGGGTTCTTTTAATGGATAGGAGCATCTTCTAATTTTGATGTACTAGGAGTATCCTTTAGAAGATCATTTGATTATAGTGGGCTTGTTGATGATGGTTGCTCTTGTGTATAGCACCCTAATCCACTCTTATCATGTGGACTTCTTCCTTGCCCTAAAACCATTTGAAGGGTTTCCTTTCTTTTTACCAGCCTTTCATTTACTAATTTAACATTTGCAATTTCTACTTTGGCCTATTCATAAGACAAATTTAGCTTTTCATTCTCAGTTCTTAGGTCTAAGAGTTCCTTAGTAAGGTTAGAAATAGTTAAATTCAACAAGGATATTTCCTGATCCTTAGTTTTAACTTGTTTATTTAACTTATTGCAAAGATTTTGAAAAGACAAAATCTCATTGCATAATAAATCAAACCTCTCATCATCATTAAGATCATTGTCTGATGAATCAACATCATCATCAGTGAGGATCAGGCATATGAGATGAGAATTTTTTGCATCATCCTTCACCTTTTTCTCACTCTACTTCCCACCATCCCAACTTGTATAGAAGTTGGTCTTCTTTATCTCGTCATTGGATCTGTTCTTGTGTTGTGTCTTGCTATTGCTAGGATATTTGGAGGCCATATGGCCTCTTCCACCATAAATCCAACAGTCTATAGAAGAGAAATCAATGTTAGAATTTAAAAAGTGTTTACCTATTTCTTTACCTTAAAATAGATTATATCTTTGCTGATTTGACCCCTTGCTTCTTCTTGCTATTAATCATTGTAGCTTCCTTGAAAGAAAGGCAATCTCATCTTTGTTGCCATCATCATGCTCAGTGAGTTTCTTCTCCTTGGAGGTAGTCTTTAGAGAGATGGATTTTTCTTGGATATCTCCTTTGCTTATGAGGTTCATTTCATAAACAATGAGAGCACTTTGAAGCTATTAAAATTTTAGAGTTGAAAAATCTCTAATTTCCTCCATAGTCATGACCTTTGGTCTGAACTCTAGCTAAAGTTTTCTAATCATTTTAATGATGACATCACTCTTGGGCAAATCTTTACCGATACCTCTAATGGCTACAACAATATCATTTGCACTAGAGAAGTAATCTTTTATTTTCTCACCTTCTTTCATTTTAAGCCTATCATATTCACTTTGCAAAACTAAAAATTTAGATTGTTTGTCAATGAAGGTTCCTTCATAAGTAGCCTCTAATGTTTGCTAAATTTCTTTGGTCATTTTACATCCCGCTACTCTATTAAACTCAAATTTATTCAACCTATAATATAAATTTTTTTGGCTTTTCAGTCAAACATAAATTTATTTTTCTCCTCTTGTGTCCATTTTTTGTAGGGCTTGATGATTTTAATGAAGCTATCTACAGGTGGAGTGTAGCCTTCAAGGATGAACTCCCAAAATTCAAACTCCATAGATTTGAAGAATCTTTGCATCCTAGCTTTCCAATAGGTGAAGTCAAATCCATCGAACATGGATGGCTTTGTATAAGATGTTCCCTCCATTGTTCACTCTTGAAGTTGATGACAAAGAAGAGTACCAGGCTACAATACCACTTAAGGATTGTTGAACTTACAGGGCTGGGGGGATGAATAAGTTTTCCAAATTAAAAATTCTTTGAAACAAAGCACACACCAAAATTAATGTGGTTTCCCAACTTGGATAGCCCACACTCATAGTGGTTCACTAGCAGACCTCTAGATTTGTTACTCTCAAAATGTAGTTTAAAGGATACCATACCTTGTACAACCTCTAAGCTCCACTCTAGAGTGATTCGATGTAATGAATCCACTCAACCTCGCAAGGTTCAAACAAGCTTAGAATGTGGTTTCCAAGATCCCACAACCTTTACAACTTGAGCTCCACTTCAGAGTGTTGTGGCGCTACACCAACACTCAATCCCATAAGATCTTAACAAGATCAAGTAAGATGCCTTCCCTCAAGAAGCACATCAACCCCATAGGGAAATAAAAGTGAATGCAACTAAGTTTGCTGATTCTTGTTCTTTGAGGTGTAGCTCACTTTGACCAATTACAATAGATAAAAGATAGTATAGTGAGGAATAATAATAAGAGAATTATGATTACAATGATTGCTTAATAATGACACTTGATAGTACACAATGATTACTCATTTTCCAATTGAATGAAGTTTTCTTATAGTCGATATATTTTCGAAATCACCTTAGAAGTTGTGCAATGGCTATCTAATGATCATTGGAGATGCCTTCTTTGATCCTGAGATATCTTTTGACATTAAACCTTCATTGTGAAAAGATGTCTTCTCCATAGGAAAGACGTCTTTGTGGAGAGGTCTTCTTTGAGCCTAAGATATCTTTTGACATCAAACCTTGATTGTGAAAAGATGTCTTCTCCACAGGAAAGACATCTTTGTGGAGATGTCTTCATGAAGATGTCTTTCTCACTAGAAAGATGTTTGTTGTTTTTCAAAGACATCTTTGTTTGATTAACCTTCAATTTGGCCAAGATGTCTGCTATTTCCTAGAGACGTCTTTACTGATTTTCCTTCACTTTGGCAAAGATTTCTGCTATTTCTTGGAGATGTCTTTCTTGATATTCCTTTGCACTTTGAAATCTTCATTCATTGTCCTTACTCTTGAATTTTCACATGCTTCCTTAAGATCTTCATGATGTCGACTTTGCTTATGAGTTATTGAATCCTTTGCTCTTGCTCCTAATTTGCTTAGTCCTTGTCCATAATCTTGTCCTGTAAACAACACCACACAAACATCCTTTGTTCTCTATTTTCCTTAAGGTTTTAGCATAGCAAAATTTCAACACACACAACAAAGAAAGTCCCTGGCAATGGTGCCAATGATGAGTAGTAGAGTTCCCTCTACACCCAACCATACGACTCACAAGCATGTACACATGATCTAGTTAAAATTCATGGACCTCTTTAGGCATCTTAGGTTTAGATAGCAAAGTTACAATTGATTCTTATCATTGTCTTTCCAATCATCACTTGTGTTAATTTTATGAGCATGGTTAAATGAAATTAAGACAAGATATTTCTATTTTTGTTGTTATTTCATATAATTAAAAGCATCAAAAGGATAAAATGATTAAAGTATTAAATTCTAATTAATTATGGAATTAAAGATAATCTAAGCTAGTTTAAATGTAGAGCATATGTTCTCACTTTCTGTATCCTGAACCTATACTAATGTTGTTCGGTTACTAAGTATTTATTGCTTGGTGTACCAAGTATTCATTGCTGGGATTACCAAGTGTTAATATATTATGCTCGAAGTGGTTGTACTCACCTTGCTACAAAATACAATATTAATTTTCTAAGTGGAGAAAAGTAAAGTGCATGAAAATAAAGTGCTTAAAAGTAAATTTAATGCTAATCCAAGTGTTGCAATGGAAGGAATAAATCTTGATTTTATTGCCATCATGTAGAGGCATCCAAGTTAATCTTGCACTTGAATGAAATTTCATACAATCAATTTAATCCATGCTACAAGCACTTGAATGTGGATGACGTGCACATATTTATAGATTTCAGGTGATAAGGTGTTAACGTATATCTACCAATGCATCCTAGGATGCATTAACAAGGTTTCATCAACCAACATGTGTTAATGCAATTTCCTTACATATGGTGTTTTATCATATGGAAAGTGATCCAAGGATAGTATGGGAATAATTGGCTAGAAATATGCATTCATTGTGAAAGGTAATCACATGATTTACTTGGTAACATTTGGTAGCAAGACCTCCTTGGAAACTTGTGTAGGTTAGATCAATGAGCTAATGGGATCAATAGGAAGATTAGCAATGGATACTATAGGACTACTCCCATGCAATGCATTTTCCTTTTGAGATTGAACCTTGGTCACCTGCAACCTAGAAGAAAGATCTTGTTACAACAACATCAGTTCATGAGAAACTCTCTAGATATTTTAAGCAAGGTTGTTTAGGATAGAGTTGTAAGTAGGTAAGACTAGTTGAGCAAGTACTAGTATGAGCAGATGACGACGACATAATATTGTGGTGAGGAATGAAATGTAAAAATGATGGAAGAGGTAAGAAAACCTATTATTACTGAATTAGAACCATGTGGAACAAGGCTTAAAAATGGTTAAGTGGTGGAATAACACCTTGTACTAATGTTGGGAGAGTAAGATTGATCATAGTTATGATTGGGAAAAGATAGTAGGCTAGATGTAAGTTAGTCGCATGTGGAGCTATGATAGTGGAATTAATCGAAACAAGTGCTTCAAGAGTACTAGTTTCAAGTATGTGCATGGAAACTGCATTGGTAGAGCTAATGAGATTTTCATGATGCATAATAGGACTTTTTGGCTGGTAGAAGGAATTTACATATAGGTAAATATGAGAATGTTCCTCTTCATCACCATCATGAATGCTAATGCCATCACTTTCTTTACTATGTTAATCTTGAAATTGATAGTTCCTACTCACATTGATATTAGGATGTCCCATCAGGGAGCCTATCATGGCTTACCCTTGTTGAATCTCAAAGCTTACCATTATATGAACTTTGTATTTGATGATGGGGTACTCAGCAAATGTAGCTTGTTTGGATTGATTCAACTTAATGGGATCATTCATAATAAGAAAAAATTATTCTAAACCATTGACAATTTCATAGGCATTCATTCTTTCTAGCTTGTTCTCAAAGAGTACTATGTTGAGTTCTCTCTTAGCACATGGAACCTTGTAGTCTTGCTGAGCCATGGATGCCACTCCTTTTGCATCTCCATTAGTTTATGGATTAGGGAATTATGGGAGGAGTCAAATCCTTAGCTAACCATGGTGTCAACAAGTATCTCTTGTATACAAACTTAGAAGAAAACAAAATCAAATGCAAATAGGAAAATAAAACTAAGTAAAAGCGATAAGAGTACAAGAAATTATAAGTGTTGAAAAGGACCTATTGTTTGTTAGGCACTGGGTTCATGAAACTAGAAAATCCATTGGTCCTCCTTCTAGCATTAAAAATGTTTGTGCAAAATTATTCTTTTTCCAACCCTACAAGAATACTTCCATAAGTTGAGTGTAAAAGTACCTAACTTGTGTTTGCAAATGATCATTGTTTTATATAACCTTCAATAAGTCAATGATTATGACTTGACAAAGCATAAACTTACAATCAAATGTGGGTTGAGCCTATTGCACATGAACCAAGAACAATAAGAAAATGATGCAAACAATTAGTTTAAGTAGTGAAATTTATTAAGTATTATTTGTTGAAAATAAAAACTAAGAGTGGAATAAACTATGAGATATGAAATAAAATCTAAGTGTTAAAACATAACTAAACAAGAACAAAATATTAAAATATAATGATATTGATATGGGGGAAAGGGAATAATAAGTGTTTACCTCCTATAGAGGACCAAAACTAGAAATGTTGGTGAAAAATGCAAGTGAAGCAAAGCTAATAATAAATCCTTAATTTGTAAGCCAAATATATGTTTTGATGATGAAATTGAACTTCTGAAGGATGGATATATAAACAAAAGTACTATCCAGAATCAATTTGGGGCCAAAACAAGGTTGTTTTGGCTAAGGGTTCTAGGACTAACACTGGAATTGAAAAAATTCTTACTCTAGAAGATCGATGCCAATGCTGAAAAAATTCTAAATCTGGAAGTTAACATGACAACTACTTGCTTGATGTGAACACTGCATTGGTGTTAGTACTTGGATTGTTGAAGACTTGGGTGCCAAATTGAGCTTGTTGTGCCCATGGAGCATGTGAGAAGTGTTGGGGTGCCTAATGCTCATGCTCTTAATCTCCTAAAATCTTGAAAAGTTCTCTAGATCTTAAGAAATCCACCCTAAATTTGGGTTTTGATCTCATATTTAATAGGTTAGGGTTGCCAAATTTGATCCTAGAGTTAAGTAGAATTTTCTTTGAGTTTTGTTTTTAGCAAGTTTGACTTGTGAAATTGGGCAACACTCGTCAAGAAAGAGGTGATCTTGAGAATGTCATTGTCATTAGGAGATAGAAAAAATTTCCTAGTGTTTTCCAAGTTGTGATTCTAAGCCTCCAAGACCCCTTAAGGTGCCCAAACTACCACTAAATTATGTTTGTGATGGTGTTGAGGAGCTTGTGAAGCTAGGAGATAATGTCAAATGTGAAGTATGAAGGTCAAAGGGTATATGGTATCTGCAAGTGACTTAAAAAAATTCTAGCATTTTTCCAAGTTGTCATTTCAAGCCTTTAGGATGCCTTAATTAATGCTAAAATGTGTTGTAATGATGCATATAAGATGTCAAGAAGCTTGTAAACCTAGAGAATGTTGCTAAATGTTGAACTTGGTGACCTTGGGATATTGCTAGCATAGGTAGGATGATGTTGACATACTGTTAACTATCATACTTGGAAAAAACTTTAAGGCTTATCCCCTAAGACTACCTCCAAACTAGTCAAAATTAACTTTTGATTCCTTGGAATTGATGTTGATTAGTGATGAGTGGCGAGGTACCCCTACACTCAACCATACAAAACGAGCATAGCACATGCGATCCAGTTGAACTTCGTAGACTAAATGCCTATGCGCTTCATGGAACACTTAAGGTTAACCATTCGTTGTCTTTCCAGATTTACTTGTAGTTGTCACGGTGTATGGTTAAGTAAGTCCGAGGTATATGATTTTTATAGTCTTTTATCTTTTTCTCCTATGTTATGAGGTGAAGGGTTGAGAAACTAACTAACTCTAACTAATGAACTAAGTCTAAATTAACTAGCGTCAACATCTGTTCCCATTTATCATACACACCTTGAACCAATGCAACCGCGGCTACCAAACGCTAATTGTCATTGGGATCACCACGCGTAATGCACGTGCTCGAAGTGGTCATATTGAGGCACCTAACTAGGAGGAAAGGGTTGAGAAAGCCTATCTAGCCTAAGTGCAACGAGCGGCTGATTCCTTGACTAACTGTACACATCGAGGTGTTCGACTACCACTGGGATTACCAAGCGTAGATCCTGAATACGCCACTAGGTTACCAAGTAGTCACACTAGATGCTCGTAATCAAGTTGTACTCAGATCGCATGCGGTGAGCGGCCGATTCCTTGACTAACCATACACATCCGTAGATGCTCATAATTAAGTCGTACCCACCACATTCTAAGAGTTTAAGGGTGAGAGAGAAATAATACATAAAATCCTATTCCATGCACTGCAAGGTTTATCCAATCAAGTTCATCTTTATTGCCGTACACAACTTGTGTTACAATGTTGCTCGAATAAAGATCTGTTCACTCTAGGACTCCTACTGCGGGCACATGGAGAATTAATCTATCTCTGGAGTGATCAAACTGCCAGAGCTTCGCTACTTCTAAAACCAGGATGGGAAATAAGGGGAGTGCCGCCTATTATTTATAGATTTGGCGGCGGACCGTGATATCGTGTACGTGATATCGCAGGGGACGACGCGATATCGCGACGGTAGTGATATTGCGTATGCGATATTGCGGTGCATGAGATATTGCGTCTCATCAACTGGTCACCAAAGAGCCTGAGGAGCCAAGGTGAAAGCTAAAATGTAGGTGAGAACTACTGTGGAGGAGGTGAACATGATGATGTAGGTGCTAATGTTGACACTGGCATTGACATTAGTGTTAGAATTAGCACAAAACTTATCCCAGGGTTTGAAGGTCAACTCACCAAAATGTCAAAATTTGATGAATCGCATGTTGAAATTGCTGTGGACAAGTCATTTGGGGTCCTATAGGGTCAAAATGGAAGCTAATGAGTAGTTTTTTCATAGGTGATGTGGAAAGGATGGTGCAAGGATAATGTTGACATTGCATCAATGTCAGTGTTAATGTCAGTTGAGACATTAGAAAATTTTCATTCTCGAACTTTCTGGGGTCATCGAAAATGATGGTCATATGCTAGGTTATGAGCTGGAATGATCCTTGGAGGCATCTAGGAGCTAAAAATATGCCTTTTTGACCTTGTATTTGAGGAGTTTTGTGCTTAAACTTGGATGAGACAATGTTGAAGCCACACTTATCTTAGTTATTGTGGAATCGAAAAAGTGGGTACAACATCACCAACCTATTTTGAGACCTCACCTTGGTATAATAAGCATTGAGCCTTTGTTTAACTTACACATATAATCTTTTGTACCTTGCAACCAACCATAGAAAATTTACCACGTATTTACAGCGTGTACAGTCAAGGAAGGAGACAAATTCAAAATAAATCCAAAGCATAGAAACAACAAACTGAAAGTGAAAAATCTGCGACTGAAGCACCTGTGTTAGCAAGTAAAGGATAGTAGCCATGGCGTTTGAATGTGGCAATGGCAATGAGAACAGGTGTAAGCAACATAGTATACAAACCCTACCCCGTTTTTCCCGACACTCAGACAAAGTAAAACCAGAACCAGAGACAACATCTTTCCAAAGCAAGCTCCCTCTATCTCGCTTCTCGTTCTCACGAGAAGAAGAAGCAGCTCTCTTTTGGTAAGTTTCTTTTTTTTATGAAAAAAAACATAATATATCATGGAGTGTGCAGAAGCGATCACATGAGTAGCCGCTGTCACAGCGGCATATGGTGGAAATTGCTTGCATCGCTCCTGAGGCAGCGATGGAAGCAGTCTCCACCAAGGGGGACCGCGGGGGTTGCCAATTGTATACTGCCTTCCACGGCTGGGTGCAGCACCGCACGCGGCCCTCACCCAGTTTATGGCCCGGTCATGTACCTCAATTTGGGTACATCCATGGATGTGAGGAAACGTGAACCGAGTTTACGAAATGTGATAAAGTTACAACAAGAATGGGTGGGTGGGTAAAAAATTAACTAACACTTAAACTTATGGTGTGTGCGTGTGTTTGTGAATGGTCATGGTAGTATATCTTGCATGGCCGTTCGGACAAGGACTGCCTCACAATTCTGCTCAACTGCAGAAGTGCGATACCCAGCAACGACAAAGTAATAATTGTGGATATTATTATTTTAAATGATGAAAAAGAGACATCGTATGGTAAGTTGGATCCCGTGGTGGGACTGTTGTTCAATGTTGTTATGGCCACGGTGCACAAGAAGATGGGAAGCGAGAGGAGTGAAGCCGAGTGGCCAAAACTTCTAAAGACTGCCGATTTTAGGTGCTACACATTTTTTGGTTTGCCAGCTCTTCAGTCCATCATTGAGGCCTTTCCTTAGGCTGGTGCTCACATTTTTTACAAAGCCATTGCCAATTTGCTTTTGTTTGCCTTTGGTATGGCTATGAAGCTGTGGCTAGCTATAATATCCATTATACTTGTATTGAATCAAGAAGCACATTCTAACAATTCAAGCAATGCTTAATTGATAGAAATACAAGAATGAATGAATTTAAAACATTGTGTAGATAACTTATTGGAACGCATATTTTTTCTTTTTTCCTAAGATATTTTAATATTATTAATGAAATTGAAACTAAAATTTAAAATTTTATTATGTCTATAGCTGAAAAATGATCTATTAATAATATTAAGCATATGAAATATGGGATAAGGTTGATCAATTTCAATCAAGTTAGTTGATGTATGCCTCAACTTTATGGCAAGACACTCTTAAGTCACATCCAACCTACTATATCGGTACAATAGTAGCAATGAATTTCCTTGTCACAAATAATAAAAGTAAATAGCTAACTTTAAAGTTTTTGATATTCTTTCCTATAATCATATCTTTTAGATACACTTCAAATAAAACTAAATCAACTACACACACACATTTTTTTTTATCAAATTAATGAAATCCTAGAATTGATTTTCACATTGTAAAAAATTAAAATTACTATTAAATAATTCTTACCATGGTAGTTGTTTAGCCTTAAATTCTTCCTGGTGCTATGAACATAATTATTTATTTTTTGTGATAAAGTCTAACCAATACATTCCATAATATTTCATGTAAAAAATTCATCACTTGACTTAGTGTTATGATGATATTTATTTATGTACGTTATGTGACAAAGTCCAACAAACTAATTAGCATCTTGCCCTAAAAAAGTAAATCCAAGGAAATGATGCATAATAGCTTATTAATGTCTAACTTTTACTTCTTTTTATTTTATTCCTTTAGAAATGGGATTTGATTACAATGTAATTATTTTATAAAAACTACGAAACACTTATAATTCAATCTTCAAATGTGAAACCATTTAGTTCTCTTATCCTAAATTTGAATACTATGGAGGCTATTTGTTTAATATGACAATTAATAGAAAAATTAAGAAAACATAGAGAAAATTTGCATATAATTTTTGTTAACTCCAAAAAGCATATGATAGAGTGCATAGAGATTTCATTTTGTATGCCTTGGAAAGAAAAAGTATCCTTGATAAATATATTAAAGTCATTCAAAATATATATGAAGCAGTGACTACTAGAATTAAAATAACATATGAAATAACATGACTATCTTGTTAAAGTAGATCTACATTAATTAGCGGCGAGGTACCCCTGTGCCCAACCACATGAATCAGTAAGGCATTACATGCAATTCGGTCAAATTTCGTGGACCTATAATTATCTCATACACTAGTTCCTCTAGGAAGTGAAAAAACATTGAGAATATTCATTGTCTTCCCAACTACACTTGTGAGGCTCAAGGGTATCGTTTAAGTGTAATTGAGGTATATGAATTTTTGTCGTTTTATATTTTATAAATGTAGTCACCTACAATAAGAATAAGGGTAGACTTGATTGAAAACTAATGTCTATTGTCTATCTAGCCTAACACAAGTAACCACCCTACTTTCCTAAACACATATAGCATTGTTGGGCTACCAAACATTAAGCGTTGTTAGGTTACCAAGTACTACATGAATGCTCAAAGTGGTCGTGCTCATGTTCATTAATTCTGAAAAATAATTTGCTTAATCAAATGCATTAAAGTAAAGAACAAAAAACTAAAATGCAATAAAAAAAATATTAAGCTATTCTTAGTGTTGCAGGGATTATTAAAAGAGTTTGTTTTATTCCCATCACACTGTTGCCCTCAGGTACATCAATGCTCAAACAAAGAACCATACATACTTAAGACTCCTTCTGGGGGCACTCAGAAAATATTTTAACTCTATCTTGCTTGAAAATGAATTGCAAGAGCTTCGCTAGCTTGCTTAAAAACTGAAAACTAAAACTATTCAAAAACTGACTTAAAACAGGAGCCCAGGCATAGTATTTATAGACTTGGGGAATATACCCCAATGTTAGATATTCAACGTCGAATCTAGGCCCCAACATTGCATACACAAGATTGCGGCCGACACAAATGGTGCTTCATCATACCCCCACAATTAAATGAAAACTCATCCACAAGTGAAAAAGAGGAGGAACAAGTTCTTTACAATATAACATATTAGGTAGGTATGGGATTATTAACTGACATGACAAACTAACTTAAATAAAACAAATAGATAGACTCTGAGTACCTAAGTGTATGGAATTATAATTTTTACAACATTGGGTGTTCATGAGAAGAGGAGTGAACACCTTGGAGAATATCAACATCCAACACCTCTTGGCAGTAGGAGAATGTGAGAGAGAGAGAGAGAGAGAGAGAGAGAGAGAGAGAGAGAGAAGAGATCCTTTGATCATTGTGTGGTACTGCTACATCATCCTTAGTGAAGATAGTCCCACTTCCAGTCCATGCTTCCGACTACAATCACAATAGGATCATGAATTAGTATGCAATGTGTAACACATAACTATTAAATGACTTGTCTCGTTGATGGTTACACTTGGCTAAGTTGTGATTGTGGTAGTTTCATTTCTTTGATAGTGTTAGCAGGAAAGTTGACAGATAGGGTTAATTAAATTAAGTGGTCCATTAAATTTGAAAAAGTTCAATACAAAGAAATATTTGAAGAGGGTATAAGAATTCATAGCAATGAAAAGAAGAATTCATTGAAAACTATTGTGAAGATGTGCACAATTGGATGTGATTGATGGAATAAATAGAAAGAATTTGATTGTAAAAATGTCTAAGGATAAAGAACTTAACTAATCAAACCAAAAGATATGCAAGTGGGTCTGTCCCAAAGTAGGCACAAGCCTTTTATGCCCTTGCATAACTTCAAACCAAAGTGTCTGTGGACTCTGTGGATGATTAATGGTTATAAAAGGTTAAGTATAAAAACACGAAAGTAAGTAACTAAGAATTCTGACACATCAAACTAGGACATCAAACCAAAGCATGAAACTGACAGTGAGGTGGAATATGGGAAGCATAGATGGATGAGAGGGAGAGTGGAATGGAGTTCCTAATTACAGTCACATGAAGTCCCTTGTGGATTTTGTGGTTAAATGACTTGATAGGATTCATCCTTAGTCCAGACCAAAACCAACTTTTAGTGACTTTGCATCAAAATTTTAAGACCAATCCATCCCCTAAGACATAGGAGTGCTTCCACAAAATAACCACTATTCCAAATTAGTGAAGAAGTAGGAAGTGATGAAGGGCCTTAGTTAAAGGAGATGAATCCCATAACCAATGCTTGTAACCTGTTTATTCTATCTAAGGGGTGCATTTTGAATTTCCATTGTGTTTTATTTTGAAATGGGAACCACATCATGCAAAGACACATGCATTTATTTTGTCCAAGGGGTGTGCTTTGAATCCTCATCTTTTTTTTTTCTTGATGAGAACCATACCATGCGAGGACATATGCATTTATTTTGTCCAAGGGGTATGCTTTGAATTCTCATCATTTTTTTGATGAAAAATAGACCATGCAAGGACTTATTCAACTTCCTTTATTGATTACCACAAAATAGTAAGAAATTCATGGAAACACACATGCACCCAAGCAAACAGAAAAGTATATGAAATACTGAATCCCCTTAAAGCCACACCCTATTCACACCTTTAAATCCTTCCCAGTTTTGGAAACTATTAAAGTCACAAATTTATTAAAATTTTATTAATAAAAAAGGAACTATGCATTTCCAGAACAAGGAAAACCATAGAGTGTGTACATGGGTGGATGTGATGGACTCACTGCTTGTTACATGAAAAAGAAACCATGTCCTAATTATTCGTAATGAAATTCAAAGCTAGAAAAAATACACCAATAATCAAATAACAAAAATAGTAGATATCACCATACACCAATGTACCTAGCACTTATTAACAAAAAGTTAGAAAATCACAACAAATAAAAGAAAATATAGAAGAAAGTGTAAATTATTCAAGAAAATCAAATGTACTAATGATGGTGTAAAAAAAAAAACTAGAAAAGACTAATAACATAAGAATATAAAAACAAAAAGATGTAAAAAAAAGTTAGAAAATCAAAAATGTGTAAATCAAAAAAGTTGAAAAGCTAAGGAGCTACTTGAATGCTTAGCATGAGTGGCCATCTACCCCACGATTAAGTTAAAAGGAGGAGATCCAAAATATGGAGTGTGGTTGTCCATCTGATGAGGTTGTTGTTGTGTTAGTTAGCTTATGCTCATGGAAAGGTTTAATTTGTTGAATGTTGACCAATCATTTCTTGTTTGGGCTCTCAAGTTTATAGATCATCATGGCCCCTAAAGAAAAAGTCTCATAATTAATGTAAGGTCCTTCCCACAACGTTTGGAACTTAGTTCGTTGGGGTACATGTGTGGGGTTCTAGTAGAGAACCTTATCTCCTAGTTGAAATTTAACTTTTCTAATTTTTAGGTTATGATACTTTTTGTTATAAGCCTTGTGCAAATCATTAGATGATAAGGCCACTAATCAATTTTTGTCTAGCAAGTTGAGATTCATTAGCCTTTCCTTTTGTGCTAAACTTAATTCAAGGTCAAGATCACAAGCTATTGAAAGTGTACGGAGTTTGGATTGAATAGGAAGTGTTGGTAGTTTTTCATACACAAGCTCAGAGGGAGAGTAGCCTATAGGAAGTTTCCAAGTTGAGTAGTAGGCCCAAAGAGCATCATTAGGTTTTGTGCTCCAGTGAAATTAGAACTCACACAACCAAGGGTAATTTGATCATGATAGAGACTAGGGCAAAGCATGTAGAAAATGAAGTTGGCAGATTACGGGCAGAGCTCATGACCCTAAGAGAAAAATAAAAAGATCCTACTTAATGCATTATGCTTGACCAGTTGGAGAGGTTTAGAATAGAAAAAATCAATCACCTCATGGAGCACAATAAGTAGATGGAGAATGAGAAGGAGAAAGCAATGTGAAATTCCTCAGTAGTAAAAGCACAGACATACACATATGCTAAGGCACTCATGAAACTACAAGAAAAGAATAAATCAATCGCTGCATATAATGCTAGGTTGACCTTTGTAGAGAAGTAGAAAAACATCCTTGAAGAAATCATCTATTAATTAAGAGAACAACTGATGAGGATCAACTAAGATATGAGCTACCTTACATAAGAAAACAGAACCCTCCCAATGGAGGAGGTACACACCATCCAACAAAAATTAGTCATTGAAATAAGCACGTGGGAGAATGAGACAAAGAGACATGAAAGGCTTAAAGAACATTTTTGCGATTAAGTGGGCATGTACAAACAAATCAATGAGAAGTAAATCTAGATAGCAAAGGCTCAAATCAACTCTATTTTAGCAAAAAGTCCAAATTGGCAACCCATCTTGGATAGCTATGCCAACTTGGCCATGTTAACAACAAGCAAGCCTAGAAATGAGCTAGAACAATAAGTAGTGGTTGTATATGAATTATACAAGAAAGAATTTGCTAATTATAAAGATGATTTGTAGAAGCTTTAGGTGGCAAATTCTAAGTTGGAAGTAGTAAAGGCTAGCTACCAAGGGGATAAAGATGTTCCAACAAACCTGGCCATATAAATGTCCAATTATCAAGAGTTACGCAAGATGGCTAGAGCATTTGAGGAGGAAAGGAGACAGTTTGTGGCATGGTACATAAAGGCCAATCAAATGTTTCTATAGCTGGCTTATCCATGGGGTGTACCAGCCCCATCACACATTGTACAATTAGCATGGACAATACATGATCTCAGAATGGATGAAGAAAAACTTTAGACACTACTCAATAGATACAAATTTTAGAAGCCTAATGATAAGGGGAAGCAACCAATGGATGAGCCACCACCATGTAGCACTACTTAGGCTACATCAAGCTTTGTTAGCTTATTTTTTTTGATCCAATTTATTTGGTAATAACTTGTGTTAATTTTGTAAACACCACTACAACATTTAGTGTCATGTAAATTTACCTCACAAATTTGTAAAGGACTCTATCATCATTTTGTTTTAACTCAAGGATAAGTTTCTAGTCAGTCGTCGATGTATGATAGAGTCAACTTTTCTTTAGCTATAATATGATAGCACAAGCTACGACATTGTATATTTGATATGATGGTATGTGTGTAGCTTATAAATGCAGCACTTAGATGTATGAGTCTGCATAAGTTTTAGTCCCATAGTAACAGAACTCTTTTAGTTTATTTTCATAATCTAGTACTTAGCAATATGAATACCTGTAGTGTAGTGTGACTTAGTGAATGCAATCTTTATTTGAACATCTTGTACTTGGGCACAAGTGTAACAGGAAATAAAGATTGAGCTATTTCATACTATTATAACATTCTCCTAGTTTCTTGTTTTACTTAGCATAATGTTTACTATCTTCCTAGTTAATGTTTTACTATTCCATGCACTTTACTATTACTGTTGTTATTAAGTGAAATGAGTATGACTAATCTTGAGCACTTAAGTGTAATTTCTTGATAACCCAGTAGTGCTATCGCTTGGTATGCCTAATAGCAGTACACTTGATATCCTAGTATTAGTTACATAAAGCCCAATGTGTGTACAAAAGATCAGGAATGGATGCTCATCATCATAGGCTAGGCTAAATTCAGTTACTTTTTTTTTTTTACTTAGAGTTAGAAACTACTTTCATTCTCATTATGTTTCCTAAGAGTAACAATGGCCGACCAACATCAAATATTATATACTTCACGGTGAGCAAAACCATACACATAGACTTTACTAGATCCACGTGGGAAGACAACATAAACCAATTGTTAGCATAATTACATTGTCTCATCCATGGATTATGATCTAGGCATGCATGAATACCTATGACTTTTATGGTTGGGTGTTGGATTTTTCCATCATTGATAAATCCAAAAATTTCTAGTTAACAATATCATAGTTATGATATTGTAGATACATATCATATATTAGCATTCATAATCGTATAAACAATATCGTGGGTGCATGCTAGCCTATATAAGTAACACTTGGATGCACAGATTTGCAGTAAACTTAATAGCATAGTAACAAAATGCTTTCAATTTTTTTCTTAAATTCAGTACTTAGCAGTGTGTGCCTACAATGTGATGTTTTGTAATTAAATAAAATCTTTATTCGAGGGTGATGTAATTGGATACATTGCATGACCAGTGATGAGTCGTCAAGGTACCCCTATGCCCAAGCATATGAATCACAAAACATCCATGCATGATTTGGTCAAATTCGTGGACTCTATAGTTTTTGGTACACTAGTCTTCTAAGAAGTGAACCTTGCCCTAAGGTCATTTGTTGTCTTCCTAATTGCACTTGTGAAACTCAAAGGTATGGTTAAGTGTAATCGAGGCATATGATTTTTATCATTTTATGCTTTAGGTTCTTTGGTGCTTGAAGAGAAAGAGATAAAGTAATTTAATGACTAATTTGATTTAACTAACTAATTGATTTCTAACTAGTCCTAACATAAGCATCCGGTACCACTTTTTGTACATGTCCTGAACCCATGTATCCACTCCTAGGTTACCAAGTGCTACACTACTAGGTACACCAAGCAATAATGCTACCAGGATTACTAAGAGAATATGTGTTTATGCTTGAAGCAGTTGTAGTTATGTACTTAATCTATTTAGCCTAATTGATTAAAGTCTAATTTAGCTTAATTGATTAAATATTTAACAAAAACAATGAATGCATAAATAAAGCATTTAAACTATCCAGAATGCTGCAAGGCTTATCAAGGATCTCATCTTTATTGCCATACACACTGGTGTGGTTTAGGTATGATGAGTGGTGAGATACCCCTACACTCAACCATATGAACATGAGAGTTTTCACACACGATCCGGTCGAACTCCGCAGATAGACTAGTTGTGGCACCTAGATAGTTATCCTTAGGTCACAGTTCATTGTCTTCCCACCTAGACTAGTATTATATTTGTCACGTATGGTTTAGTCCAGAGTGAGGTGTATGATGTGGTTCCTAATCTACGCTACTCTTGAAGGCAATAGAAAGTAATATTAACTATGCTAAGCTAGAAGGAAAGGGTAAGAAGGAATCTAAACTAGCCTAAGTGCGATGAGCATCCATTCATTGATCATCCGTACACATCTTGGACCTCGTGCACGACTACCACTGGGATTACCAAGTGCAGATCCTAGGTATGCCACTGGGTTACCAAGTAGTCACACTTAAATGCTTGTAATCAAGTCATACTCATTCTGTGTTTCTAGGAGATAAGGATGAGAGAATATTAACTAGAAAAGAAATAAATAACAATTAATTATATAAATAACAAAGTGAATGCTGCAATGATAAAGTAATCTCGATCTTTATTGCTGATCATGTGCGTGTCCAAGTACGTCACACTCGAATAAAGAATGCCGTACAATTACATTCATCACACTGTGGGCAGACACTGGAAAATAATCTAACTCTGGAGGGATCAAACTGCTAGAGTCTAGCTATAATCTAACTCCTAATTATGAAACAAGGGAGAGTTGCTTCTTATTTATAGACATTGTAATAGATTGCGATATTGCAAGGGAAGACACAATATCGTGTACGTGATATCGCGGGGGATGCAATATCGCGGCGGACGCGATATCGTGTACGCGATATCATGGCCCATGCGAGATCGCATCCCATCATACCCCCATGACTGTATAAAAACTCATCCTTGAGTTACAGTGATTACAAAGTGGATAGGTATGGGATTATTGATGGAAAAAGAAATGAAACAATGTTGCTGTGTGGGAAGAAAACACAATACACAAAATATAATACAACTACAAAAATTTGGAACTCATGCAGTTCCTAGTGGTGGTGGCTCCTCGATCGGCACTTTCCCTTTGTCATGTGCTCTAGGCTTTGAAGCTTGATGGTGTTGAAGTATGGCCTGGAGCCTCTCCTCTTCAGTCTGAGGGTCTTGTGCCATCCATGCTAATGTTCCAATGTTTGACGGAGTCGGCACTTTCCACGGATAGGGTAGTTGTGGGAACATCTGGTTGGCTTTGACGTACCACGTCATGAACACCCGTCGTTCCTCCTCATAGGCTCTGGCTTTATCTTTGTATTTGTGAAATTTTGTTAGCCGTTGAGCCAAGTCGGTTGCAACATCTTTCTGTCCCTGGTAGCTTGCTTTTACCACCTCAAGTTCAGAATTTGCGACATCCAATTTCTCAACTAGCTTCTTATGCTCTACAAATTCTGGTTCGTATTTGATGTGGGTGGAAGCTACCTACTGCTTGAGCTCTAACCTTGGACGCCCTACTATTAACATTGCAAGGTTGGCATATCTAAGGTTTGCCAACTCCATGTACTCTGTCAAGTCTTGAATTTTCCGGTCTCGGTTCTTAACTTCCGCTTGGTTGGCGAAGGCATATGTGTCTAATATGGCCCGCCAGTTAGTGTGTTGAGCATTGATAGTGTTGATTTGGGCCTTAGCCATATGGATCTCCTTTTCAAGGATCTGTCTATAAATCCCCACCTGATCACGGAAGTGCTCCTTCAGCTTCTCATGTCATTTAGCCTCATTCTGTCATGCGCTTATCTCAATTGCTGACTTTTGGCAAATAGCGCATATCTCCTCCATTGAGAGGGTTCAGTTTTCTATGGCTAAATGGCTTACATCTCGGTTGACCCGGATGAATTGTTCTCGTAATTAATGAAAGTGTTCATCGAGAACATTCTTTTGTTTTTCTATAGTGATCAATCGAAGATTTTCTGCAACCAACTACTTGTTTTCTTCTTCTAAGGCCTTGAGTGCCTTAAGATGTACATGGGTTTGTGCTTCTGCTGTGGAGGCATCCCAAGTGGCCTTCTTCTTTTCATTTGCCACCTTTTTATTCTCTACGATCAACTTTGTTAGTTGCTTGGTTCTAAAATTTTCTAAATGGTCTATGGGAACAAGTTGCAGAGGATCTTGTTGTGCTGCTTGTAAGGCTACAAGCTGCTCTTGTAATTTTTGCACTTCAGCTTCAACATGCTCAGCCCTTACTTCAGATATGACTAGATTACCCTTTATGGAAATGAGGTCTGATTGAATTACTGTGACATCCTAAGGGATGTCAAACAAGGACATTAGAACTTGCACTGTTTGTAGCAATCGATCTAGTGCATCCTCATGTTCTGCAGGAGTCATTGAGGTTCTAGCAAGAGTTTGAGCATCTCATGCTCTAGAAAGATCTACCGGTGGCACAACAGGTACATTGAAAGATTCTTTAATGTGATCTACGACCACTTATGTAGCTCCCATAGCATTCTGGTGTTGCATGACCACCACAGTGGCCCCTTCACCAGTCTCTAACTACAGTTGGAAAGTGTTGGCGACCGTTTGGGACGCGACCGCCAACGAGTGTCCTCGAATAGGATTTAGGTGTCTGCTGGTCTCTGGCAACACCAAGGCCCAGATACCTCCAAATAACTCAGTAGTTAATGTGAGTATATGTGTGTGTTGTTGCAGCGTGCAGTTGTGAGAAATGTGACAATTTCATTGTGTGTGAACTACAAATGACTTACTTTAAAGAGATTCAGCCAACTTTGCCAAGTACTGTGAGTTATTGAAAGTTTCCTATTTTGTTCAACTACCTAGTCTACACGGTCCTTATAATACCTGCTTGTAACAAGTAAAATTTTGCAAAAACATTTGAACATAACTCCACAAATCTACTCCTAATTTTCCCCAGAGAAAGAGGTAGTTCCACAAGAAAACTAGAA
>MNCI01037509.1:34299-47780 GCA_015680685.1 Gnetum montanum
AGGACCATGACAAAGAGGCTGAAATCTTTATTCTAGCAAATCATCTTGCAAGCAATCTTATTTACAAATCTTCCAAGTGTGATGATGATGCTTCCCCCCCATGTCCTTCCCCTGAAGCCTTTTTATAGGGTTCCAAGGTAGGTAAGGAAGTTACATATTTACAAATATCTCACCTAACTTCTCTCCCAAGTAACTTGGCCAACCAATTAGGAGATTACTTGGCCAACAAGTTAGGAGGCTACTTGCCCAACAAGTTAGGTAAGTTACAACAATTTTAGATGGTTGCAACCACCAAAGAGGAAAAAGAAATTGACAAGTGGCCTTGGAAGTTACAATAGTATAGAACATTTTTTTTAAAAATAATTCCTAAGATACATAGGAACACAAGCTATAGTGGCAACTTACTTCATACATATATATATCTTTTAATTTTGCCTCTTCAAGATGAGATGTAAAGTTTTTTAAGTGATGTATATGAAAGTTGCAATTTCCAAATATCCAAAAATAATCTTGAAAATATCTCTCCAAGTAAGGAGGTTACAACTTACTTATTTAATTTAGGGAGGATTTATTTAGGAAGTTATAAATGTAATTAGGAGAGATTTATGTTTTTGGAAGTTATATATATTTTTAAATATGTGGAACATGTTTAAAATATCATAAACAAGTGAAGATTAATATTACAAATATTTGTAGGTGCTTATATAATATTTTAACCAACACTGTTTTTGAAGTCTTGATAAATTAGAAAAGATAAATTTATAACTGGAGGTTCATATTTAGTGTATATAGTATTATAGATTATTTAAAATTTTTAAATTTTATCTTCAGACTCTGGTTCACCTGCATCAGTCAGAAATATCTCTGGACAGTTATCTTGATGTGCTCCCGTGTCCCTGTTGTCATATCCATCGGACTGGTATGCAATGCTAAATGCATCGGCATTGGTCATGGTAGCTGTTTGAAGGTAAGTTGCAGGTCATATCGCCTAAAATTCGAAATGAATCTTTCGGAAAGAAGAAGGCCTGTTTTAGCGATGAAATAACTGCACCAAAATTTTTGAAGTTGCAGGGATGAACTAGAAACGCACCTGCTCGTTGTTTTCCCTTCGCTCTCTACCTTTTGTCCTCTGTTTTATTATTTTGTTTCTTGCAGTGCATTTGTGGATGCGTGGGATTGAACCCAAAAAAAATGTAGATTTCGGTTTGGGTTTTTCTTTATGCATCCTGTGTTTGTGTTGGTGCTGCCGTTATTGTTCCAAGTTGCCTTCGTGCGCCCGCTGCCTGCGTGTTTTGTGGAAGCCTTTTCCTGAATTAACCCTACCGAAACAGACCCACGAATTCCCAAGAACGCCCAAACAGAATCTGTGAACAAGGCTGCGGTTTTCTGCAAATTTCAGAGCAAATTAGGGCCGTGATTTTCTGCAAATTTCGGAGCAAATTAGGGCCACGATTTTCTACAAATTAGGGCCACGATTTTCTGCAAATTAGGGCCACGATTTTCAGCAAATTAGGGCTACAATTCATTTGCAAAATAATTCATGTTGTTGGTATGCCACGCCCAGGAATTCCATTGTTCAGTTTGTTGTACCGCGTGAGTGAACCTCCAAACCGTAAAATGAAATATTTGCATCTTTCAAACATATTTTATTTCCTGATGTTGCTAATTTTTGCTTCAAAGTTACTTCACATCAAACCTATCATCTTATTAAAATTTTAATTTACTCCACAAACTTTAACATGCCCACAGCCTTTGAATATAACTTTGATAATTCTTGTAACTTACCAAACTCAAAACCCTGAATCTTACTATTCCATAAAATGGCCAAATGCATCAACAGAAAGATGCCGCGTTTCCTGAGATCTGTTTTGACCATCTACTTTCCCCTCCTTCTGTTTGAATGGATAATTTGCCTCTTGTGTGATCTAACAAAATAGTAGGCTGGTCGACATCATCAATGACATGGAAGAGGTTTGTGTCATCATGACTTCCCCAACTGATCATCTTAGTGATGGCCCTAAGATGGCTCATCGAAGGTCTGTAGTCTTGTGGCAGTGGCGGCTAATCCTGGCCTATGCTAGGCCTTGCTTCTTGTTGTTGGTTGGGACCTATGACTAGAGGTTGATTGGGTCCAACCATATGTTCTTCTTCTTGTTCCGATCCCAGCTCTTTACCAATGCTTTTTCTTAGAGCTGGTGCTTTTAGAAATTCAACGTACGAAGCAATCTGGGCTTTTCGAAGGACGTCATTGGTGTATCCCTAAATTCTAGCACGTTGGTAAAGTTTTTTGATGAGATAGGGAAAAGGCAATGCCATCTTCTCTATCTTCCATTCTTCAAACCACCTCAGGATCTCCTTCAAATATAGATGGGGTAGGTTAGCGTTAATCTTTCCCATCAACACTGCACATCCTCTAGCCGCATATGTCAATATTCTTTTTAAACCCTTTTTGGGGAAGAGGTGATATGTCCCGATTTTGAAGTAAATCCTCTCTTCCATCATCAATTCACAAAATGCTTTGTCTTCGCCATAAGCCTTCTCTAACCAATCCTTTCACATGTCGGGGTCTAAACAGGGAGATAATCGAGCAACTTGGGGCCCTGTATTCGAAAGGTTTAACACTTTTGAAATTTCCTACGCAGAGAAGTCAACTATCACACCAAAAATGTTGATAGTGGTGCCCTACTCCCTATTGTGTTAGAACTAGTACGTTTCTCCTAGGTACCAGGCACTGCTTTCAGAGAGAGTAGGCCATAAGGGAGACCCTTTAAGGTGATCCCTAACAGCCTCAGGAGCGAACTCTATGAATGAATCAAAGTTTAATTCCACAATCACCGTGGTGAATGTGGACTTCTCATGGATAGCCTAAACACATTCTTGGGGCAACGTGAGTTTTTGTCCTAGTTCAGGCGTAGTAGTCGCTCCTCCTTCTGCCTGCCCGAACTGTCCAGTAGGAGGTTCATCTTGATGGATGCTAAATGATTGCTCCTCGTATTTTGCATGTTGTCCAGCAGGTCTTTTTCTTCCACCTCTCCAAGCTCTTTTGCTTCCACCTTGGGTAGGACCCTCCTGTTGTCCACATTTTGGGACCATCTACAATCACACAGGCCAAGCGTTAGAAGGTTGTTTTTAAAGTCAAGTTATACCTTACTACTTGCCTTAGTTAAAGATCTTATGTTATCACATGTGATAGTGCCCAAAAGTTTGTAATAATGGGTCTTATGACTTAGGTGGTTTCCATTTTTAATCTCCCGATATACCTAAGGATTATATGATGTTTAGGCACAATTATTCTAAGTGTTAAAGTTAATTACCCTAATTGATGTCCTTTGGGCGATGATAAATTTCAAAAAAGTTAGGCACTTTTTGGTAAGTGTCTCTCCCCCACGATTAAGCTAAACACTCCAGGTTCAAGCAAGTTCAAAAGGAATTAAAATCAGAGTACCAGCAAGCAAGATATGAGTAGAAAAGCAAGGGTCACTCAATCACAAGTCGCAGAGAAAAATTTCAAAAACTCCCCCTGCGTGAATGGCAAAATGATGCTAAGTGTTGCAGCAGGGGTACCTATTTATAGGTAAATGGGATGCGATATCGTGTACGATACATCGCGTACGCGATATTGCGTGGGACGCGATATCGCGTATGCAATATCTCATCCCTAGTGATGTGAGAGACCAAGGAAATACCAAATTTTTAAAGAATTTTCTTAAAATTAATGCTGAAAATTGAGGACACTGGCTATAATCAAAAAATTCGAGGGTAATTTCATTAATTTAAAAGGCACCATTAATGATAATGATGTGAACTTTAGCAATAAAAACTTAGTAGTTAAGAAAAAGGGAATGTAATGATACATTGGAACATTAAAATTCAGAGGGATAATAGTAGGGAAATAAAATGAATTGAAAAAATTAAGCTGAGGATAAGAAATTGTGTGTTTGAGCTATGTCATAAGTGAAGATTATAGAAGATTACACAAGTGGGTCCTCCCCAAAGTAGGTTTCAACCTATAATGCCCTTATGTAACCACACTTAAAGTGTCCATGGGAACTAGAAGGGTTAAATGTAATCCACACTAACTCCACAAAACACACACATGTAAATATCACCGAAATGAGATGAAAATTCTATGCTACATGGGACACGAGCTACAATTACACGA
Source organism: Gnetum montanum (assembly GCA_015680685.1). Taxonomy (NCBI): domain Eukaryota; kingdom Viridiplantae; phylum Streptophyta; class Gnetopsida; order Gnetales; family Gnetaceae; genus Gnetum; species Gnetum montanum. Next base: position 38,462 of record MNCI01037509.1, read on the forward strand.
ACAATGAGATGAGATGGACTAGAGAAAGGGATCGTAGAGATTGGAACATGAGGTAATTAACCCCGGGCACAATGAATCCTGCGTGTAAAGCATGATTAATGTGTCATTAACCCATCGTTCCAAGATCAGGACCAAGTCCATTCCTCTAATCAGTGACATCAAATTGTTTCATCTCATGATGAGCAACTACGAGAGTACCATAACAACAAGGTGTACGATCACTTGACGTTATGTTCTAGGGAGGAGTGATTTTTGTTTTGTGGCATTTTTCTTTTCTTTTTTTTTTCTTTTTTTTCTTGTTTTTGAAATTTATTGAATCTAGAGAAGCTGCCAACCTTTAGGCATGGGTGCATGTCTTTCCAATGGGACCCCCTAGAACAACATTTGATTTTGAGTGCCCTTTTTGATTACTCTTACTCCCATTTTTCATTAGATCTACAAGGATCTTAGTACAACCATATTGCACGATAACTCCCATAGATGCCACCAAAGAGAATCCACAAGTCCCCTTGATGTCACACCCTAATCATTTCCTCTTGGTCCATCGTTCGTCACTCTGGGTACAATGAACAAAAAATTAATTTTAAGTTGTAAAATATCAAGAATATCATTGTACCCTCGAACAGAACCTCTTATTTGTAGAGTGGATGAATGGGTGTAATGGGCTCACTATTGTAAATAATTGATCACTCATGACTTAATAACATAAAACACACCTCAACCAACGATCCACATGAGTGTTTTATTCATAGATGAGATTACTTACAAAAACATAAAAAGACAAAAACACAAAAAGATAAAAAGATAAAACAAAAATTTGAAAAATGAAAAACTAGAAAACAAAAAGTTGTAAAATGAAAGAAACTAAAAAATATTTATTAACCCTGCTTGTTATTTAGAATGGGGGATATACCCCATAACTGAACAGTTGAGCATGGAAAGGATTAATAAATGAAAGATGAGGATCCTTGCATGTTGGAAGTATTGGAACTGGTTCATACTTATCCCCTCGGGGTTCACACACTTGATTATAATGAACATAGTGGGGCACTTTATGTGATGTAGTTTCCGAATAACGAGTTGACCCACTATAATGTTTAGGACCGTTAGATGGTATGCAAGGATTGGGTTGATGCCTCCCATGGTTGTGTTCATTGGGCTGTATGGTTGTTGGAGAGTTAGTTGGTGGCCTTGATGAAGTTACATGAGGCACTGGGTTCGAAGGTAAGGGTGCACCACAATGTGGAACTTGTGTTGGGTTGGAAGATGCAGTGGCCTTGGAATTGTATTGTCCCTTATTACGGCCGTGTTTGATGTTGAGGAGGCTTTTCACTGTTGTTAGTAGTAGTAGCATAAGTGTTGTTCATGGGTTTCTGTTGTGGTGCAAGCACCTAAGGAACAGTTGGTGGTGATGTAGAAGTAGGGAAAGATGAGAATGTTGAAAATTAGAAGGCGTATAAGATACACAAGGTGGTGGTTGTGTTGGTATGGGCTGATAGTATTGTAGAGAATAGTAATGTGGTGGGATAGAGTATGGTGGCCTAGTTGGAGAAACAGGATGTTGAACAAGATAAGCATTTGGATTCGGATAATACGAAGGGTGCCTCTAGTCTAATGGTGGTCTCCCCCATGACTGGGATTGTTGCCACTGTGACCGAACACAGTATCTCTGTACTGAAACACCACAAAATTTTGGCCTAGCACTTTCAAACAAGATTCAAGCTAAGTCATGCCACTACCCAAGCATGAGTACAACATGACCAAACTTGGAGGCCTCCGAAATAGACCCCGATGGTTCACGATTCTACAGGCAAGGTCCCCCCAAGGCCCACAGGTGACTGCACCAACTTTTGGCATCTAGAATCAAAATTTCCTAGCTCAAAATGCTTGGTTTTGGCTAAGTAAACTTTGGTCACGCTGTAGCTTACGCTGCCCAGCGTAAGAATCAGCGTCACGAACTTTTGGAGCCTCGAAACTGAGCCAAAATAGGCCGAAATCGAGCACAAGGACCCCCCATGAGCTTCACCAAGGTTCCTAGTAGCTCTCAGCCTCCAAAAAATTAAAATTTGGGCCTCAAATATGCCATTTTGACTTGGTGATGCTAGGGTTACTTTTCAGACGCTGCACAACGTAAGGATCAGCGTCACCAACTTTTGGAGCCTCGAAACTGAGCCAAAACAACATCCAAATCAGTCCAAATTTGGCACACAGAACCCTCATGACCCATGGCATGTAGATCCACTTTGAAAAAGGGCCTCATAGGTCAAAAATGGGTTTAAAATGCACTATTTTTAGGTCATACGTTGTTAGTCATGCTAGCATGCTCCTAGCAGCGTAAACCCAGCATAAGCACTTTCATACGCTAGACGTCGAATGCTAGATGCTGATGCTAGAACAGGCTGCACACACATTAGAGCTAGATCTATGCATGCTGGAGGGTTTGGTAGCACAAAAATAGCATAGAACTATAGATCCGGAGGCCAGACACCCAGATCCACGCTTGTACATTAACATTTGTTGCATTTTTGACATTTTTTTCAGTGTTCTTATGCTGGGCATTACGCACGCTAGCATAAGAGATATTGGATGCGGCACTGTACATTGTAACAATTTCTGTGCATCCAGTCAATGCACACACCTATCACTTGATCCAAATTTTTCTCACCCTGCAGTCATGATCTTCACATAGATTTGCATCCCACGCATCAAAACCGTATAAATACCCTGATTTTCCACTAGATTGAGGTTGGAAAATTTAATCATGGAGCATCTTGTACACTTTGTACGCTGAACATTCCAGGAAACATTTCATACGTTGGGCATTAGACTTGGTCATGCTGAGCAAGGGCAATCTTGGTCACACTGCAGAACTTGCAACCAGAAACTTATATTCCCCAACATCCATTCACATCGGGGCTAAACGTCTGCCTTACAATCATTCTGCAACTATGTTTTGACCAGTGCACTTCTTTGTAATTTTTAATCAATACAAATAGTTACATTTTTACCAATCATATTTACAGTTTACATTATTTTCTATTTACGCTGTTTACACCTTGTTTGTGCTTGTCCACATTTATGTTTGCATTTGTTTACGTTCGTTTACAATAACCTGACGTATTACCATTGCATACGCTAGGGGAAGTCCTTGTTTGATCTGCATGCAGACCATCCAAGGCACCCTACCTTTGTTTATTTCCAGCTTGCCCTTGCGTGAAGGCAGGGTTTGCTGTATCTCTCCGAAGTTCTTTAGGCGTTCATTTACTTCCATCCTTACGTCGACGATTTTGGACAGTATAGTTAATGAGACTAGAAGGAGGGCCGAACTTGTTTTTTGTTTAATGAAAACACTGATCACGTTACCTATTCAAACACTGCCCAAACCAAGTGCTGAAACCATGCTGCTATAGTGCTCATGCTACTACAGTACCGCTACAGTGTTTTTTCAACAAAAACACACAAAACGCATCCGTTTCAAAGCCGAATTCACCGTAATTCGCACTTAGATAAATTTTCAGTGTTCACACGTTGGACACTTCGATAAATTTTTAGTGTTCATACATTGCCTGTCGGTCACACTGCAGACTTGTCATGCTGCACACACTGTAGTCCAATCACATTGCACATGCTGCACATTGTACATGCTGCACCCTCAGCTCGGATCACATGCTACACTTGTTTTCTTGTTGCCTTGTCTGTATGTTTCCTAGTCACACATCACCATGGAGTCTTCCTAGATTTCCAACACACATGTCCATGTAATCCTCACACAAGAACAGTATAACTACATCTGTGTGAAGATTTAGGCCAACCTTCCCATAGACCACACAGAGAAGGAAGCGAAACAAAACTTTGAGTGCATATACATGGGGGGTCATGAATTCACTCCCTCCATATATGAGATCATCCCCCTTTCTAAGCCCTAGCACCAACTCATCTCCTAGCTCCTTATGGCAAGGAGAAAAAACTCATGGTGACCCACTGAGGAGCCCCAAAACCAAGACGAGGAAGATGACTTCATGGCACAATCTGAACATGAGGATTCGTATTATACCCTCAATTTCCATGACTACGTGAATCCATCATTCCACCCTCATGTGGGACAAATGGCTCCTCACCAAGTGTCAATGAGCACGCAAGCACCGGTATCCCAACAGAGATTACCCACACCCATCTCCACCCAGTACATACTGCACGTGCAAACACATGGAGCCCCTTTCATCACTTCAGCTCCACACATCCAGGGTGTCACTTCACAGTTTGTGGCTAGCCAAGGAACCATACCCCTTGTTCAACAACCCACTCACTTCAACGTGCCACACCCCACAACCAAAACTCTGAACATTGCTCCATAGCAACAAATGATAATCCAACAATCTCCCCAACCAACTGATCTGCCTACCGCCGAAGAGTGGGCAGAAGCTAAACAAATGATGCAAGCATTAGCTGAAGAGGTAAAGCACCTTAAAACGGCAAACACTGAACAAGTTAAAGTACTAGACTTCTACCAAGATGATCCGATTAGCTCTTCAGTGCCACCATTAGCTTTACCCAAGGGAATCACACTCCCATAGTTAACCAAGTACAACGAGAAGGGAGACCCGAACGCTAACTTGGTAACATTCCGATTAGAGACCCTATTGCTTCAAGCTTGGCATCACATAATCCTACGCATGTTTGCCATGTCCTTAATGGACAGTGCCTTAGAATGGTACCGAGCCTTGCCACATAACTCCATATCCTCTTTGGAGGATCTGTTACATTAGTTCATCACCCGGTTTAAGTACAACCTCAAGCTTGAGGCCACACTAGACACTCTGATACAAGTGAAACAAGCACCACTAGAGCCTGTGCAGAAGTTCATCCAAAGATGGAGTGCCACACTTAACGAACTTCATGAGCCCATCCCTGAAACTTATTTGCTTACAATTCTGAAGGGAGCTGTGAATGACTTCGTTAGGTCAAAATTATACTACCTAAGCACTCAAACGTTGAGCTAAGCCTTCACATAGATTAAGAACATTGACCAAGCTGCACAAACCAATAATGATCCCACCTATGTGGATTACAAGAACCAACATGTTGCCAGACAACAGACAACAACGGAAATTGTACCCATAAGCACAAAAACAACAAACACTAGTACCAACCCACTTGCAATGATAGGGGCCACCCCAAGGCTCAACTTTCAGCGCAAGGATCACTCTAAGTATATGCTGCTATCGACGCGACCCTCTGAACTACTAGAGGAACTCCTCAAAACTGGGCAAATCCAATATAAACAAGTGGCAGAGAATGCCCGTCGAAGACATGACAGGTACTGCAAGGTACTAAGGAATCCCACCTTAGTAGCATCAAACAAGCCCTCGGTCCCACAACACTTAAAGTTAGATCAATTTTGTCACTACCACCAGATGTCCGATCACAATACCGACAATTTTTGTGCCTTACAGGAAGATCTTCAAACAATGATGGAATGGGGCCAACTCAACATCAACACCTTGAGTCAACCTAGCTTAGATGATGCCTCCTTTGTCATAAACTACATTAGCATAGGAAGCAAGCCCAAACCTATGCGGCAACCATTCGTGATCCGTGTGCCTCTTAGCAAGGCAACGATCCCCTCCGCCTCCACGAGCAAGAGGCCTCCCATCGTCATCTAGGAATCACCTTGAGCACCTGTAAAATCTTTCGTGGTCAAAGTACCACCATAGTCATTCGCTAAGACGTTAAACTGGCATGATGCACCGACCACAACCACAAAGAAACCGTTCATCGTCAAGGTGTCACAACAAGCTAGTCAAACATCAACGATTCCTCCCAAACTACCATTTTTCATAAAGGTGCCACCACGCGATGGCCCCTCACCTACCCAGTGCCCAACCATAGGCAACATCTCAACCTCTTCTCCCTTAAGAGTCAACCTTGCCAACAACATGGATAAGCCTACCAAATGGCAGCAGAAGAGGAAAAATAAACAATGAACAATATCCATAGCCAAAACAAAGGCCACACTAAGAAAGCAACAATTTAATGCTGGGGCCCCTGCCCCTAATCTCAAGCAAACTAGGCCCAAGCCCTCTACATAAGAGGCCCATCTCTCAACCCACACCAAGGAAGCCAAAGCTAACACAACGACCAACAACATAGACTTTGTAGCTAATCTAACCCAGGTAAAACAAACGCTCAAACAAAAGAACACAACGATGAGCTTGTATGACCTGGTCATGACTTCAGCCACTCACTGTGAAGCCTTGGCTCAAACATTAGCATCCATTCATGTTACGGAGGATGTCCCTGCAAATGAGAAATCCACCCGTGCAATGATTTCGCAACACACACCACAAGGATTGGGTTGAAACACCTTAGCCTTCTGTGACGATGCAGTTAAAGTAAACCTCAAACAAGGAGAGGTCACAACAGCTCCATTGTCGATTAGTGTACGTGTTGGGAAATGTACCATTCATAGAGTGCACGTTGATGATGGTGCGGCAACAAACGTAGCTTTAGACTTCGTCATCGACAAACTAGACATGGCAGACGAGATCATGCCAATGAAAACCATGTGTTTAAAATCCTTCAATGGATCACGTGTCACAATTAAGGGCACAATCAACTTAGCCTTTGTGGTAGGAGAACAATTCCCCACCAGCATGGAGTTCACTATCATAGAAGAGATTCCAAGTTTCAACATGATTCTTAGCAGATCTTGGCTAGCCCAACAACGGGCTGTTTCCTCACCGATACATTAAGAAATCCACCTTCCATACGAAGGTGGAAAAGTCATCATACATGGCAATAATACTCCCTTTCAAGCCATCCACAACATAGACATCTCATAAGTCTTGAAAGAAGAGTCTCTTGATGGAACACCCACGACAAAAAATGCAACACCTAGAGCTAAAACGCCCGAATGAGTGGTAAAAACTGAAAGCCTCCCAGAGCAACCAAAACCTAGCACACCTCCTAGACCATGTCCGACTAGGAAACAACCACACGATCAAGGATTCCCTGCAGCCAAAAACACGTCTGATCCTCGCACACTCTTCACCTTTATTCGTTGTGCATACGCCACCTTCATTTGCATTGTACTAGCTTACACATTTACATGCGGCCTGAAAAGGCCTTAAACTAGCCTGTGGCCCGAAAAGGCCTTAAACTAACACATGGCCCAGTATAGCTTTAAACTACCACACACGGCCCGAAAGCGTCCTAAACTACCACTTTTCACATTTTTTTCTACTTTTCTTGTGCATTTAGATTCTTTTTTCAGTAGTTACTACTTGACATTGTGTTCTCTAGTTTCTTCTTTTGTAGGATCACCTAGACATATGTGCATGCGTCCACAGACCCGTCCTGGAATCATGATGATAAACTAATACCTCAGATTCGTCCTGGCATCATGACGATAAATTGATACAACAGATTCATCCTAGCATCATGACGATAAACTGATACAACAGATTCGTCCTAGCGTCATGCCGATAAACTAATACCACAGATTCATCCTGGCATGATGACAATAAACTAATACCACGCATTCATCCTGGCATCATGATGGTAAACTGATACTGCAGAACAGTCCTGGCATCATGACCTAAAACTGATACCATAGATCGTCTGGAATGACAATAAACTACCACACTCTCATTTGATGGAGTCTGCTAAGGCTATAAACTAGCTTGCCTCTCCATAGTCCGCCACGACTATAACTAGCATTGCACTGTCCTCTACGATGCCAAAATGGCAACATCCAATGGGTTATGATGTAAAACTAACCCATGAAAGTTCGCCATGACTATAAATTGGCAACTTCTTCATTGGCCTACGAATTTGTTGCTGTAATAAAATGACATTTCTTCATCAACCTGCTGCATGAATTCCTCACATGGACTCTGACAACATTGCTGCTGCTCGATTTTGTTTGCTTGTGGTTGCACGCGGTGTCTCCATCACATCGGTTGCATCCATGTTTAAAGTGTTAAGCTAACTCATTCACTTGTGGTTTCCTTGTCTTCTTGGAGTTATGTTTGCAGGATGATACTCAGAGGTGTTCGTACACGGATGCACTCCATCATGGAAACAAGGTACCACATTGTTTCTGATGCATGTAACCAGGTTAATCAAACCATTCACAAGTACATTCCCAATTCCCCAAACATCCCTTATTCCCTATCATGTTCTCTCTACCTTGTTCAGTTACATTTCCTGGATACATCCTAGTCACCCCAAAACTTTGAACACATGGTTGCACACTATAACTCTCAAAGCAGTTGCAACACACAACACAACAAATGAAACAGATACAAACACATGAGCATGAGTATAACATTGAAAGAGAGCTCTATTTAAAAAAGAAAAAAAAAATAAAAAAAATATGATAAAAAAAATAAAAAAATCAAAGAGCAAAATCTATCACAAGGCCTTTGACACTTCCCATACAAGCCCCAGGTGGGAAGGTACTTGACTTGGAAGAAAACACTCATGTCTCAAAAAATCATGTTGCATCCCACCGCATGGCTTTGGCTATTGGACAATGGGTTCCCTTTGACACTCAACAAGGGTCCTATTTCTCCAAAGAATGCACCACCTCATCATGTGGCTTTGGTTGTGACAACGAGTTCTCTTAAGTAGGATACAAGAGTCTCATTCCTCCAAAGGACGCACATCCCATGCTTTGGTCCCGAGTCTGCTAGATACTGGCTATTGACAAGGACCAACATGATTTGTTCACACAAGAACATTCCTCTTCCCATAGTTAAATAAAACCATCCCTTCATCAATCCCTGATCTCATTGTTACAAACCTTCTCCCTACACATCTCAAAACCTCATTTCCCGATCCCATGTACTTCTGAACACTGTGCGATGACATCTAGCCAAGTGCCAAAGAATAATGCTTGATACCCGATTGTTCGTGGTGTTTTGTACTTTTTTGTCGACGCCTCTCAGGTAGATTCCTCCAGGCATCAACAAAGAGGGGCCAATGAATCTATTGGCAACTGTTTGGGACACGACCACCAACAAGTGTCCTCGAACAGGATTTAGGTGCCTGCTGGTCTCTGGTAACACCAAGGCCCAGATACCTCCAAATAGACTCAGTAGTTAATGTGAGTATGTGTATGTGCTGTTGCAATGTGCAGTTGTGAAAAATGAAACGATTGCATTGTGTGTAAACTACAAATGACTTATCTTAAAGAGATTCAGCCAACTTTGCCAAGTACTGTGAGTTGTTGGGAGTTCCTATTTTGTTCAATTGCCTAGTTTATGTGGTCCTTATAATACCTACTTGTAACAAATAAAATTTTGCAAAAAAATTT
>MNCI01037509.1:53284-79943 GCA_015680685.1 Gnetum montanum
TGAAAAATTAGGGAAGTTGTTTAAATCGAGCTTGGGTAGACGACTCTCTTTACGATGCCTACGTGAGATTCGAATAGCCTCTTGTAATTGCGTTAAACTTGTAGTGGGCAGTGGGGTTTCATCGTCATCGGGTAAGTTATTCCTTCGTGTGTTGGGATGATGTTATTTTTGTTCATGTTTATAAGAAACTACCACTTCAGGTTGTATACTCCAATCTTCGTCGTCATATAGTTCATTGGTTCTCCAATGAACTTCCTCACTAAGTGTGGCATTATTGTGTTCTTGTAGGAGAGGCATGGTTGTGAATTGTGTGTGAATTTGTATGTGACTTTTTATAATTATTTCTTCTTCCTAAGAGATATATTGTTAAGTCCTATACAATGACCTTGTATGATGTAACTAATCTAGATAACTAGCACTGTCCCCGGCAATGGTGACAATGATGAGTGACGAGATACCCCTACACTCATCCATACGAACACGAGCATTTTCACACACGATCTAGGAGAACTCCGTAGATGGACTAGTTGTCGCACCTAGATAGTTATCCTTAGGTCACAATTCACTGTCTTCCCACCAAGACTAGTATTATATTTGTCACGTATAATTTAGTCCAGAGTGACGTGTATGATATGGTTCCTAATCTACGCTACTCCTGAAGGAAATAGAAAGTAATATTAACTACACTAAGCTAGGAGGAAAGGGTAAGAAGGAATCTAAACTAGCCTAAGTGCGATGAGCATCCATTCCTTGATCATCCGTACACATCTTGGACCTTGTGCACGACTACCACTGGGATTACCAAGTGCAGATCCTAGGTACGCCACTGGGTTACCAAGTAGTTACACTTAAATGCTCGTAATCAAGTCATACTCATTCTACGTTTCTAGGAGATAAGGGTGAGAGAATATTAACTAGAAAAGTAATAAATAACAATTAATTAAATAAATAATAAAGTGAATGCTACAATGATGAAGTAATCTTGATCTTTATTACTGGTCATGTGCGTCTCCAAGTACGTCACACTCGAATAAAGAATGTCATACAATTACATTCACCACAATGCGGGAAGACACTAGAAAATAATCTAACTCTGGAGGGATCAAACTGCCAGAGTCTAGCTACAATCTAACTCCTAATTATGAAACAAGGGAGACCTGCTTCTTATTTATAGACATTGCTGTGGACTGCGATATTGCGGGGGATGGGATATCGTGGCGGACGCAATATCACGTACACGATATCGTGGCCCATGCGATATCGCATCCCATCAAGGTACAATAGTGCTTTAATAAAGATTTGTACACTCAATGACTCCTATTGTGGGCACTCGGGAAAATATTCTAGCTTTGAAATGTAAAAACTGCAAGAGTTCAGCTACTACTATGACTTGAATTCCCATAAACACGATGTATTTATAGGTTTTTCTATAAGACTATGTTGACAAGGCCCCATCAACATAGCAAACACTATGTCAATGTAGCCTGGTTGATGGGGCAACACCATGTAAATGGGGCCCCATCAATGGAGGCCTATCGACGAGGCCATGTCAACAAGGACTTGTTGACATGACACTTTGATGCTTCATCAACCAACAATAAAGATTGAGATTACTTGAAATCATTACAGGAACACTTAGTTTCATTTCTATTTTTAATTAGTTTACTGTTTACTATTTTCATAGTTAATGTTTACGATTACTTGCAATTTACTTTTAATGTCATTAAGTGAAATGAGTATGAATAATCTCAAGCATGTAAGTGTAACTACTTAGTAACCCAATAGTACTATCACTTGATATGCCCAATACTGTAGTACTTGGTAATCCTAGTAGTAGTTGCATGAAGTCTAAGGTGTGACTAGAAGATCAAGATCAGATGCTCATTACATAGGCTAGTTTAGATTTGTTTTACTATCACTTAGATTTAGAAATTGTTACTTTCACTTCATGTTCACTAGGATCTTAATGGCCAATATAACATCAATGTCATATACCTCATCGTGAGTTAAACCATACACATTGATTTTACTAGCTCATGTGGGAAGACAATGATCACAAACACTAACTAATTACTAGTATAATCTATTGCCTTATTTGCAGAGTTTGACCAAGATTGTGCCTGAGCACTTGTATCTCGTATGGTTGGGTGTTGGATACTCCACCACTCATTCAATGCCTTACACATTCATCATCCATCTAGCCCAGATAAGCTTATCCTTGTTAACATCCAACAAGTCAAACCATATTATGAGTACTTGAAGAAATCTATCTAACCTACTCACAAGTCTTCCACTTGTTCTATCTTTCATTTCCCTGATCTTCATAATAGTCATGGAGGTGTTCATTTACAATTGTAGGTACCTTACTGATTTTTCTATTTTCTTTGTTTTACAATTCCTTTTATTTTTCATTTTCGTTTGCATTTTTCTCTTTTCTTCAAATTTTCACATTTTTAATGTTTTTTAATTCTTTTAACATTTTACATTCTTTATACTTTTTCATAATTCTTATCATCTTTTCCATTTATTTTATACTTTTTTTTAAACCCTTTGTAAATTTTTTTTTGATCATTAATAAAGCATAGTTAAATCAAGGCAATATGTAACCCAATAAGGTGAAAATTTCTCTATGAAATAAAGCCGTAAGAGACTAATTATTTGCATAGTGAGCCCACATCATCCATCTATCCATTCCAATAATAAGAGGTTCTTACCATGGCCATAATGATATTCTTTCCATCATCAAACTAAGAATAAACTTGTGATCATTATTTCTAGATCGAAAAGTGAAGAACCAAGTGGAATAAAAAGGGTGTGACATCAAGGGGACTTGTGGATTCTTTTTGGATTATTATTGTAAGTTCTATCATGTTACTAAGGTTCTATTATATCCTTGTAGATTTAATGAAAAATGGGAGTATGAGTAAAATAAGTGCTACCTTAAAAAAGATGACACAATTAATAAATAAAAGGGCATAAAATAAATTTCTGGGGGTCCCATTGGAAAAACATGTTACCCATGCTTGAAGGTAGGTGACTTCTCATAAATGTGAAAATAAAAATAAAGTACCATGAATAAACTCCTCCCTTGGACAATACACTAAGTGACAATACTCTTTGTAACATTGATAGTCTTACAATTATAATTCCAAGAGATGAAACGATGTGATGTCACCAAAATGTGGTTTGGACTTGGTTTGAATCTTAGAGAGGAAGGCTAATGATTACCTTAACTAGTAATGAAACACAAGAGTTCATTATGCTTATGGTAAGACACCTCACGTCCTGATTTCTACAATCCCGTCAATAATCCCATACCTACCCAATATTTTGTAATGAACTTGTTTCTCTTCTTCTTCACTCAAGGACAAATTTTCATTTAGTCATGGGGGTATGATGAAGCATGTTTTCATATGCTCTAATCTCAGGTATCTAATGTCAAAGCCTTGATGTTGGGTATTCGAGGTTAGAGCCTGAATGCAATGTTGAGTATCCGATGTGGCAAGGTATATGCCAGCCTATAAATATAGTGCCTAGACTCCCAATTTAACATAAGTTTTTGCAGTTTCTAGTTACAGTAGCAAAGCTCTTGTAGTTTATTTTCCCCAAAGGTAGAATATTTTTTGAGTGCCCGTAGCAGGAATCTAAGTGTGTACAGATCTTTGTTTGAACACTGATGTACTTGAGCGTAGCAGTGTGATAGGAATAAAAACAAACTCTTTTGACAATCCTTGCGGCACTGAGAATATATTAATGTTTTCTTTAATGCACTTTACTTTAATGCATTTACTTTTCAGTTGTTAATGAACATAAGCATGATCACTTTGAGCATACATATAGTGCTTGGGAACCTAGTAATGCTTAATGTTTGGTAGTCCAATAGTGCTATATGTGTTCAAGATGTGTCTAGGAAAGTGGGACATGTACTTATGTTAGGCTAGCTACGTAGTAAATAAATTAGGTCATTAATTACTTTACCTTTCATTCTCGTTGTAGGTGATTAAACTTATAAAACATAAAATAAGAAAAATCATGTACCTCAATTACACTTAAACCATAGCAAAGGAACTAGTGCATTGGATAACTATAGGTCCACGAAATTCGACCGAATCACACATAAATGCCTTAGTGAATCGTAAGGTTGGGCATAGGGGTACCTCGCTGCTCATCAACAAGGATCATTAATTCTTTGAATATTCAGTCGCCTTTTTTTTTTTTGCAATGATATAGAAAAATTTTATCATAAAAAATCCTTTAATCTAGGTTTGGAGAGGAGACACTTTTTGTTGAGTTAGAAGAAAAATAGATTATCTATAACTTTGGGTTTCTTCATAAGCATGAATTCTTTTATTGTAAAAAAAAAACAATATGTTATTCTTTTAAATACAGAATTTTCTTTCTCTTCTTGATTCATTGATTGCATCATTAATTTCTTATTTTTCTTTTGTTATATTGTTCAAGTTTTTACCATATGCAAGTTCAGATCCATGACCTACAATCCTATTTTATTGTAAATTTTAATTTGTATATTAATTTTCTAATTAGTGAGTATAATCCTTGATATGTGCCTATTTGATAATAATGGCCCATTAGTTGCAAGGACTAATGTTAGATAAGACATTTGTTAATGTGGGATTGACAGAAATAACAAGTCTAACTTTTGTGTCATTATCCAAGTTGAGGATCATTGATTTGTTGAAGATTCATTTATCTTTTTCTTTGTAGTGATATAGGCCAATTTCAACAATGAGAAACCTTTAATCGAAGCTTGCAAGAAAGAGACATTTTGTTGAGTTAGAAGAAACATGAATGATCTCTATCTTTTGTTTTATTCATAAACATGGATTCTCCTATTATAAAATATCATAGTATATTGTTCTTTTGAATAAAGAATATTCATTCTTCTTTTGATTTATTAAATGCAATTTTAAATCTTACCTTTTCCTTTATTGTACTATTCAATTTTTTCATATGCAACTTCAAATCCCTAATCTTCTCCATTTACAATGTGTATATAATATATTTATGATATTGAATGAGCTTACTAGTTGAATTGCCAATTGTATGCAGAATTGGGAATTAAACTTGCAACCTCATACTAGAGATACTTTACCAACTACTACATAACTAACTCAATTAAAACATAGGTACAACCCAAGATATAGTATCCAATTAGAACTTTATATAATTTAGCATTGCCCACCGACATTGAACCCATGACCTAGAGCTTTCACTAGGCTAACACCGCATTGTTAGAAATGCTAATTTTAATTTATATGTTTTTGTGATAGAATGCCATTAAGCACCACTAGCCTAGATATATATTATATATATCTCTATAGTTTGGCTAAGAAGATCTACATTTAAACATGACTATTGGGGATGAGGGACAAGACTATTACATTCAAACACAATTGTTGGATGAGAAACAAGACTATTACATTGAAACACAACCATTAGATGAGGAACAAGACTAATGTTCAAATCATATAGATCTTATGGATGAGAAACAATGGAATCTCACTTTCAAAGTAACTTCAACTTGCTCTTGCTTCATCTATCCTATCTTCATTTCTAAATATTCTCTAACCCAAATTTGATCTTTGCATTCTATAACATGTCCTTCTAAGCAAATTCTATTAATTGTCATCCATTTATCTTCCTATACCAATTTCTACCATTTAATATAACCCCGGATAGATTGTGTATTATGAAAAGTAGTTTTTTTTCCCTCCATGGACAATGGATCCATTTGAAGGTGCTTAAAACTTTATTCAAATCCTTTTACATCTATTTAAATAGATATATAAAGGTAGCCTGGTAGAAACCAAAAAAATATTGGAGAGGCAAATTGTTACCATTTACTACGGAGTGTTGGAACCGAAATAAGTGAAACATATGTTTAACCCAAGATTTATAAAAATTTATAATAAAGTGTTACCTAGTAGAATCAAACCTGCACAGCACACATGTGACCTGCCTGCACTGTCACCTGAGTTTACCTGCCATCTAACACCGAAGGAGCGAAAGGGATATTGGAGTGTAGAGGCGGCTCGTTCACCGGCAAGTTGCCCTGGATCATCCACACCACTGCGCTCATGGTCGGCCTCATGCGGGCTTTCCCTGCACGCACCACAGTGCAATCTTCACCAACAACAAAATCACTTCCATGTCTTCCGTCCCCGCCACTTCCACGGCCGGATCCGCCATGTTTTCCAACTTTCCTTGTCGGGCCTGCGAAAACACCATAGACGGCAGGTACCAGCTCCACTCACTTCTGCCTCTGTCCACACACCTCCGGCCACACACAATCTCCAGCAAAACCACGCCGAAGCTGAACACATCGGACTTGGCGGTGACGCCCTGGTTGAATAGCCACTTGGGAGCCATGTAACCAGGCGTACCACGCATCCTTGAAGTCACCCAGCGGCTCTCCAGATCCCGAAATCCGAAATCTGAAATCCGAAATCTTGGCCCGAAACACATCATCCAGCAAAATATTCTCGGGCTTGATGTCCAGGTGCAGAAGGCAGTGGCGGGACTCGTTGTGCAGGTAGGCATGGATAGGCTGGTATGGCGTGGAGAAGATCCACCTGTCCAGCGATGAGTTTTCCATGAATTCGTAGACCAGGATTCGATGTATGTGCTGAGCGCAGACGCCCATGAGGCGGACCAGGTTGGTATGAGAAGGACGTTATATCTCTGTATATCCTAAAAATATACATAATAATGTGTCCCTTTGCTTGCCTGCAACTTATTATCTCATCATGAAGTTAAACTTTCACTTATGCAAAATGCATGACTTAGCAGCTAAATTATGATATTGGAGCGAGGACATAGATCATAGATGTGGTGGAAATTTAACCATTTAAGTAATCTAATCAGGAAAAGTTTATCTTGGTATAATGGCCAAAGGTCAAAGCAAGAAATTATTAAAAAAAAGGCTTCCTGAGGAATAAGCGTCTTTACGTGGCTTTAAACTATACACGTATTTTACGATAACAAGCGACCTGAAAGCCCTCATTCTTACTCGATGCAGAGACTAATTATTAACTCAAAATACACTTTCTCCTCTCTCTGTAAAATGCAGGAGAACTCTTTTTGGGTCTTGATTCGGTATTAATGCATCCCATTGACCATGTGTGCAGAATCAACATTCGTCCATGGCAATGGGTTCTTCCATGTCCATGCGATGGCGGCTCTTTTTTATTGTTTTGAGCCCAGGTACGATGGCATGGCGTCATGTAGTTATCATCCCTATTTCACCATGCCCAAGGTGTTTTGAAAAAAAAAATTATATCATTTGTAGGTTTTTTTTTCCATGCTCATTTCTTTTTTGCACGTGGGAATTCATTCGGTGTGCTCATTCATTTTGTTTTTGCAGTCGCTAATTGCTGTTGTCTTTTCATCGTAATCGATTTTGTATAAGGTTGTTCTTGAAGATGACCTCATATTTGCAGCGAGAAAGCTTGGGATAGATGGTCTATAGAGATTCAAAGATCTTGAAGCTGAGGTGAAGAGTATTTATGGAAATAAGCTTCCCAATAAAGTTCAAAGGATTTTGCTAGAGCTTGAAAGAAAAGCTATTTATATATGATTATATTCTTAGTGAAAGCTTGACTCATGCCTACTATGGGGAGTAGGTATTTATGTCTTTTTGGTAGGTCTACAAACTGGTTAAAGGATGATAGTTAAAAGGGTTAGATTCTCGGCTTGATGTAGTTCATTCTTTGGAATAGAGTAGAAACCATTAGTTGTTAGAAATTTGATTATCAAATTATATTGCATATTGGTTTTAGGCCTCTGCTTGTCTCTTGATAAAGTAAAAAATTTCACCATAACAATATCATAGTTACGATATTGTATCTACGATGTCATAGATACTTTATCATATTTCATGATATGTTATCATATAAACAATATTGTGGGGTTCGTGCCAACCTATAAAAGCAACACTTAGGTGCACAGATCCGCAATATATTTGATAACAAAGTAGTAGAACTCTTTTAGTTTGTTTTCGTGATTTTAGCTTTCAGTACTTAGTAGTGTGTGCCTGTAGTGTGATGTTAAGTGATTGATCAAAGTATTTATTCAAGTGTGATGTACTTAGATGCATTGCATGACCAAAAATACAGATTAAGATTACTTTCCTTCATTGTAGCAACACTTAGTTTTATACTCCACCACTCATCATTGGCACCGTTGCCGAGGATAAGTCAATGTTATGCTAAGTAATTAATTTTTCAAAGGTCGGTGTATCTGAAACTTTAAGTTAAATTGAACAATTATAAGTAAAGCACACTTTTAAGATAAACCATCTAAAACTATAATATTACTTCACCTAATGATCAACTATCACTTGCTAAGGAGACAAGAAGAAGTAGTGATAGAATTATTGATGAAGATGAATGGGGGATACCAATGTAAACACGAATCACTTATGCTCACACTAATCTATACCATTCAGACTTTACTTACATCTTCCGTTAGGACAAGCAAATGAGGTGGAGAGACATACAAGGCAACATAGTCCTGCCTCTAGAACATGCAACACTGAACATGCTACAAACTACCCTAAAAAAATGCATTTGGACTAGATTCAAGAAGGGTATCATGTGACTCAACACATGACCAAACCCTATGAATCCACAAAGGAGCAAATGAGAAGAGATGCTGCCATGGAGATCAAACATATACACAGCAAAAGAAAGAAAATGAACACTTCTATTGTCATAGAAGAACTTGATGCTAATCAATTCATTTCAGAACAACTCCACCAAAACCATGAGGGGCCTTCAAAGACACCTGTCATTAGACTAGACGAACCTGTCAAAGCCTAACTTCATTCTACTCTGGTAGAGACACACAAGGGGGAGGCTACTAACTCAAGATACAAGTGGGACTCTAGGCCAAGGGATCCTACTAAATATTATAGAGAAATTCACAAGAGTCATGAAAGGAGAACTAGTTGGCACCATTCTCCTGCCACCTCATTTGCCTCATCATGATGGTTAGAGGACTTTAACAAGAGAAGACATAAGTATAGGGATTCTGATAGGAAAGAAAGGCGAACTCATGATCATCATGATAGATATTCAGGGTACTCTGATTCAAAAGATGAAGAGCATGAAAGAAGGAGAAGAAGAGACAGAAAAGAGGATCAAGAGAGATACGAGCATAGAAGGGGGCACCGCTACAACAAAGCATATGAACCCAATCACAATAATGAACCCCCTTATGGCAACCCAAAGCATGATCAATATTTAGGAAGCTGTCTACATATTGACTAGGCATGTGAGAGATAGCCAAATCAAATAGCTAGATATGAACAATATACCACAATTTGAAGGTGGTTACAAGGTTGATCCCCAACATCACCTTCAAGCATTCCACAATGCCTGTGCCCTTCAAAACATAGAGAGTGATTGGCAAAAATTAAAGTTATTTCCTAGAACACTTGAAGGAAGCATAAAGCTGGTATAGGTCACTGGAACCTAAATCAATCAGATGCTAGAGTACCATGCTTGAAATATTTAATGATAAATATCAGACCTATTCGTGAGTGTCAAATCTAAGAAAAAAATCCAAAATTGGAAATAAGGGACTTACAAAATCCTTAATGTAGCACTGGGCAGATATTATTCACTATTACATAGATGCCCAGGCCATGGATTTTCATTAAAGAAATAGCATAGGCACATCGTAGATGGGCTAAGAAGTAAAACCAAAGAGACCCTTGGGGTTTATGCCTAAGGAAGATTATCAGAATTGACCATCCATTGTATTTAAAGACTAATGGATCAAGTGACAAAAAAAGAAGGTGAACTTAGAAAAAGAGAATCAGCTAAAGAGTACAATAGGGATCCATCAATAAGAAAAGTTGCTTCAGTAGTTGAGGTCTCAGATACTAGCTCTACAGATGAAGAAGGTTGTACTATGTGTTAGTATGAACATCCTAAGGGATGTTGTTAAGTTATAGCAAATTTGTAAGAAACAAGGGCATACACACTTAACCCCAAATTTGTTTAAAAATAAATGCCCAAATGGTTACCTTATTCTCAAGGTAGCTACTACCAAAATCTTCAACTAATGTATTATCCTAGTGGACCCTTACCGTAACTGTAGGAGAAATATTATCAATAGTGGCAATAGCCTCAATCATGGACCATGTGACTACCACATCAACAGTATCCATATCGACAACCTAATCCTTATGGATACTAATGAATCATATTTTGTAGTGCTTTGATATTGGATATACGATATCAAAGTTGCAATGGTAGGTATTTGATATCAGGCCCCAAGATGCAATGTCAGATATTTGATATTGTGGGGTATGTGTTAGCTTATAAATATAGCACTTGGGCACATGGTTTCCATATAGTATTTGTCATAGTATAGAATAGCTCTTACAATTTTTTTTCTCCAGAGTTAGAATATTTTTTAAAGTGCCCATAGTAGGAGTCATTAAGTGTATGGATCTTTATTTGAGCACTATTGTACCTGAGCATGGCGGTGTGTGCAGCAATAAAGATGAGCTTTTTGATCAAACCTTGTAGCACCTTGGCTAGCTTAAATTTTTTATTCATTCATTTAATGTTTATGAAATTTCCTTTAATGCTCCCAAGTAATTAAGCTAAAGTAAGCTAGTTTGATTAAATAGAAGTTAATTAAGCACATAAGTACCAATCTGAGTGTGCATATGACTCTTGGTAATCATAGCAATGCTTAATGTTTGATAACATAGCAGCATTATATGTGTTTAGGATGTGCATAGAAAGTGGGATAGGATACTTATGTTAGGATAGTTAGTTATTGATCAACAATTACATTAATTAAATTGGTTCATAAATCAAGTTTCAACCTGTTATTAATCGTAGACAAATAAAATATAAAATAATGAAAATGATGTGCCTCAATTATACTTAACCATACAATTAAGCTCCACAAGTATAGTCGAGAAGACAACGATTGTCACAATTAGATTTCACATCTTAGAACGAATGTACTTAAGAACTTAAGGTTTGTGAAATTTGATTGGATCACACATGAATGCTTGTGATTCATATGTTGGATGTAGGGGTACCTCGCTGCTCATCATTGGCACCATTGCCAGGGACCTTTTGTTTGTTACATGCGCTATTTAGGACTTAGTGAAAATTATTCACGATTATTGGAATGAACCCTAGATTCATATCATACATTAAAATAACTACAATAATGTTAAGAAGCACATTGCATGTTTTATTTTCTAACACAAGATGTCTTCGTCTAATAGGATTGATTCTTTACCTAAATCTAACGGAGTACATCAATAGGTTCCCCAACAATACAGAGTAATATATGCTCATCCTGATGAGTATGTACCTAATTTCACCTTCATCCTACACCATGATGAACTGCTACTATGACAAGACATGAAGGGCAAAATTGTGTTGCCACTTAATTGATCTATTCCTATGATGCTGCAAAAAAACTTATACGATTGGGTCTCTAGGGACTTCATGCTAAGTATGTTGTGTAGTATAGTGATGCCAGGGATTATCATCCCACTGAGGCACAACATCTAAGGGATTGAGAACTAGAGTAGCACTACGAATTTGCAAAGGAAAAATGGTTTAATGATTTTCTATATCTCACGTACCACAAAGATGGTGGAGAACCCTTCTCTAGGGGTTTTCCATTTGGTGAAGCTTCTCTCTTTGACTTCAGTGAAGGAGGTCAAAATCAAAACTTGTAGTCCATGATCCATAATTCAAGTTTTGGAAAAAAATGGATCCAACGAGAAAGGAGGATCCAAGGAGGATTACCATGGTAAAGATGCGAACAAGAAACATGATCATGATCATGGCCATGATCATTGAAGAGCGTGTAGCAGGCATTATGATGGTGATAGTCCTTCTTCCTCTTCACCTTCATTATCATCATCTTTCTCTTCTAGCTCTGAATGCAATTGTAGGGGGTGCGATCATGATGGAGGTAACCAATGGGACCAAGATGATCGTAGGGACCATTGGCCAACTCAAGACCTAAGGCATGGGTGTTCAAGAGAGACCTACCACCATGAATGAAAGGTTAGTAGAGGGCATCATAGGCACTAGAATTATGGCCTTGATGAGCCTTTTCTTGCTACCCAAAGCATCCTAAACATTGTAGAGGTAGTGAGAATTCCTACAACACATATTAAGGATAGTCAGATCAAGAGGCTAGACATGAACAATATTCCTAGGTTTGAAGGGGGATATAAGTAAAATTACCAAAACCATCTTCAAGCTTTCCATGATGTTTGTGCCTTGCAAAATATTGAAAATGATTAACAAAAGCTTAAGTTGTTCCCTAGGATACTCATTAAAGAAGCAAAAAGCTGGTACTAGTCCTTAGAACTGGAATCCATCAGATGGTGGAGTACAATGCTTGAACTATTTAATGACAAATATTAGATGTACTCCCAAGTGTCCAACTTGAGGAGGCAAAATCCAAAGATGGAAACAAGGGACACATGAATCCTTGGATGCCGCCATGGGTTGATACTATTCTCTATTACACAAATATCCTAGCCATGGTTATTCTCAATTGAAACAACTTTGCCACATCATAGATGGGCTCTGATAAAAAACAAAGAGAACTCTTGGCATCTATGCCCAAGGGCAATTGTTAGAATTAAGAGCCCATCATATTTAACGATTGATTGAGTAGGTTGCAAAAGAAGAAGGAGAGTTGAGGAAAGATGAAAGTGCAAAAGAATACAACCATGTTCCTTCCATTTGTGACAATGAGGAGGAATCATCATTTAATAAGGTGGTGAACCATAAGACCTTNTGTTCCTTCCATTTGTGACAATGAGGAGGAATCATCATTTAATAAGGTGGTGAACCATAAGACCTTACTGATCCAAAAATAAACCTTTGAAATTTAGGCTAAGGTAGATTAGCTATGGGACTCCATGGATAGCCAATTTCAAGTTGTCTTGAAAATTGCTAAAGAGTCCAAAGAAGAAGATAGTAATCATGATTGCAAGAGGCAAAAAGAAGCTAAACATGCCAATNGTAGTAATCATGATTGCAAGAGGCAAAAAGAAGCTAAACATGCCAATCAAAGGGGTAAGGGCAAGATTGCTGCAGTAGAAAAAGTTGCAAAGACTAAATCAGATGATGATGGTGGGTGTGACATCTACCAATATAAACATCTTAAAGGATGTTTACCCCATTTTTTTATACTTACA
Organism: Gnetum montanum; assembly: GCA_015680685.1. Lineage (NCBI taxonomy): Eukaryota > Viridiplantae > Streptophyta > Gnetopsida > Gnetales > Gnetaceae > Gnetum > Gnetum montanum. Next base: position 66,507 of record MNCI01037509.1, read on the forward strand.
AGAGTCTGGGATGTATGCTGTAAATCCATGACTAGCAAGAAGGAAAACACCTAGAAGATTANTTACAAGAGTCTGGGATGTATGCTGTAAATACATGACTAGCAAGAAGGAAAACACCTAGAAGATTACCTTATCCTCAAGGCAATCCTAGGTAGTTCCATTAGCAATAGCAGTATTATCCACATGAATCATATGAGTAGTATCAACAGTGGTAGCAACCATAATCATGGGCACTACCATCGCCAAGGTAGTAATACCCTTACTAATAACCTAATTCATATGGGTATTATGTTCAACAACCCCTATCTCCACATGAATCTTCTAGTCACGTTTCTACTTTCCAACATCACTACTACCCTCTCAATTATTATTGAACTCATTCTCCACATTCAAGGAGGGATACCACTTTTTATCCTTATCCTCCTCTTTTTCTTGCATCTATTCCTCCACCCTCAACACAACTACCACCTGCTCCATCTATGCAAGGTGAATTTCCAGCCCAACCACAACAACATAATTCTACTAGGGTCATTAATCTACAACCAGTTCCTCAATCAAGTGGTTCGAACACTAGAACAGGGAAATGATCCTATTTTTGACCCAATAGTCCACCTAAGCTCTTACATACACATGTGGTTGGCAACATTGCTTCTCCATCTTCCTCTACATCTAATTCCTTTGAGTCCCCTTCAAACCAAATGCCACCTAGGATCTATACTCTTATGCTCACTTATGTTGTATTTGATTAGATCTAGATTGGAAACCTTCTCAAGAAATTAGCTGATCCTAGGAGTCCTCTTATTTATTTATAGATTACTAGGAATGAACCATGTAAAGCTCTTCTTGATTTAGGTTTGGGTGTGAACTTGATTTCTTATGAGATGTATATTGTCTAGAACCTATCACCCCTTAAGAAGAGCAACATCTAATTGGAATTGATAGACTAGTTCATTATTGTTCCATTGGAATTAGTGGAAGACATTGTGACCACTATCTATGGGTGATCTTATCCTACTAATTTACTAGTAATCAAGGTGGAGAAATGTAAAGGGGACTTCCCTATTATCATGGAAAGGGTATGGCTAAGCATTGTTGATAGAAGAATGGGCATTAGAGATCTTTCCTTGGAGTTATCTAAGGAAAATGCTTTCAAAAAGATTGAGAAGAAGTGAGTTCCATGCATTGTGTATAGCAATCTAGGGTGCAATTACATGTAGAAACTCTAGTCCATTAAACGAGCATCCATTTCTACATATAGGTAGTGTGCACCTGAAGTAGATATTCAAATGTGTCTATATGTAATAGCCATAAGAAAAGAGGGCACCCAGTGGCTAATTGTTGATTTTAAAAGTAGCACACTTTGCATGGAACCTACTCAGAACCTGGCATGCGCATATGTTGTAGGCATGGATGAACTCTTTGTTAATGCAAATGATGATACCTATTGGGGAGAGTTGGAAATTCCTAAAAATTTCAAGAAAGAGCCCCTTGAATTAAAATTTCTATCATCCTTCGATCACGATTGTCCTAATGGTCCCTTCTGTTATTCTGGTCCCGTTGGTCACCTCCATCATGGTTATTTCATCTGTGGCCATGAATTGAACCCAATGAAGAAGGAGATGATGATGAAGGGGAAGAAGAAGGGGAACTTGCTCTACACTGACACCTATCATCCTTCCTTTGATGCTTGCAACCATAATCACGATCATGATCTCCTTTGTCTCCCTTTTCTTAACTTGCTTCTTTGGATCCATTTTTGTCATTGGATCTATTTTGACCAAAATCGGGACTATGGATTGTGGATTGTACATTCTAGTTGAGGGCTCCTTGAACAAAGTTAAAGAGAGGAGAATCACTAAAGAAGTGTTCACCTTCATCAATTGGGCCAAGCGGATGTGGAAAGATATTTGACTCCTTACCCTTCATAAGCTCATGTTGGTGCTCTAGTTGTTGATCCCTTAATCTTTGCACTTCAGTGGGATGATAATCTCTTGAGTCAGGATGTCGCATCTCATATTCTCCATGGAGATGTTAAAGCCCATGTCATGCTAGCATTAGCTACAGCATTGCTAGAATAGATCGTTCAGGTGGCAACACAATGTTTCCTTCCATATTATGCCACCATATTAGTTCATCTTGATGTAAGATGAAGGTAAAGTTTGGTACATACTCATCAAGATGAGCATATACCACTCGGTATTGTTGAGGCACTTGAACAACCTTGGGTGAAGATGGGCTCCTATGAGAAGAAGACATTTTGTTTTAATAAATAGTGTGTAGTTAAGATTTGAGTTAATGATAATAGTAATAATTTTTGTTTTCGTAGGATTTGACCCTCAAGGTTTGAACAACGAGGTTACTAAATTTCACTAGGTTTAGATAGCACATGAAGAACTATAGTCCCTGACAACAGTGCCAATGATGAGTGGCAAGGTACCCCTATGCTCAACCATACAAATTACAAGCATTCACATGTAATCTGGTCAAATTCCACAAACTATAATTACTAAGTACACTAAAGCTACACAGTGTGTGCATGTTGTTCGTTCATTATCTTCCCAGTCCCACTTGTGGAATGCAATTTTATGGTTAAGTGTGACTGGGGGATATGATTTTTATTATTTTATATTTTTATGGAATTACTCAACTAGAACAAGAATAAAAGTAAGAGTGATTAAAAGTAAGAGAGATTAATTACTAAGTAAACTATAATCTAATCTAGCCTAACACAAGTAACTATTCCCACTTCTCGGACACATCCTGAACTTCATGTGAACACTGCTAGGCTATCAAATGCTACTCATTTATGAGCTACCAAGTGTCACATGTATGATCAAAAGGGTTCATGCTTATGTATCTTAATAAGTTGCTTGATTAATCAAAATTAATTACTGCATAAATAACATTAATATAAATTTCATGAAATATAGATGCATAAGAAAGAAAATCTCAAGTGCTGCAAGGAATGGATCAAAGAGATCATCTTTATTGCCAACACAATGGTGTTCTTAGGCACATCAATGCTTGAATAAAGATTCGTTCACACTTAGACCTCCTGCTGTGGGCACTTGGAAAATATTCTAACTTTCAAATAGACAAATTGCAAGAGTTTCGCTACTTGACTGCTAAAAACTTACTCCTAATTGTGTGCCTCGGCATTGTATTTAGAGACTCAGGAGTAACCATGCGATATCGTATGTAAGATATTGCATCTTGGGTCATGATATTGCATACCCGATATCATGTACCTGATATCGTAGCCAACCTAATATTAGAGTGATGAAAAACACAATTTATTAGTTACTAAGTGTTTATTTCTTGGTGTACCAACTATTCATTACTAAGTGCATGAAAATAAAGTGCTTAAAAGTAAATTAAATGCTAATCCAAGTGTTTGAATGGAAGGAATAAATCTTGATTTTATTACCATCATGTAGAGGCATCCAAATCAATCTTGCACTTGAATGAAATTTCACACAATCAATTTAATCCATGCTATGAGCACTTGAATGTGGATGATGTGCACATATTTATAGATTTCGGGTGATAAGGTGTTAACGTATATCTGCCAATGCATCCTAGGATGTATCATATGGAAAGTGAGTTAAGCATAGTATGGGAATAGTTGGCTAGCAACATGCATTCATTGTGAAAGGTAATCACATGATTTACTTGGTAACATTTGGTAGAAAGTCCTCCTAGGAAACTTGTGTAGGCAAGATCAATGAGCTAATGGGATCGATAAGAAGATTAGAAATGGATACTATAGGACTACTCCCATGTAATGCATTTTCCTTTTGAGATTGAACCTTGGTCACATGCAACCTAGAAGAGAGATCTTATTACAACAACATTAGTTCATAAGGAACTCTCTAGATATTTTAAGCAAGGTTATTTAGGATAGAGCTATAAGTAGGTAAGACTAGTTAAGCAAGTGCTAGTATGAGCATAGATGATGATGGCATAATATTGTAGTAAGGAATGAAATGTAAAAATGCTAGAAGAGGTAAGAAAACCTATTATTGCTGAATTAGGACCATGTGAAACAAGGCTTAAAAATGGTTAAGTGGTGGAATAACACCTTGTACCAATGTTGGTAGAGTAAGATTGATTATAGTTACGATTGGGAAAAGACAGTAGGCTAGATGTAAGTTAGTCGCATGTGGAGCTATGATAGTGGAATTAATCAAAACTTGTGCTTCAAGAGTACTGGTTTGGAGTATGTGCATGGAAATTGCATTGGTAGAGCTAATGAGGTTTACATGATGCATAATAAGACTTTTTGGCTAGTAGAAGGAATTTACATATAGGTAAATATGAGAATGTTCCTCTTCATCACCATCATGAATGCTGATGCCATCACTTTCTTTACTATGTTAATCTTGAAATTGATAGTTACTACTCACATTGATATTAGGATGTCCCATCAGGGAGCCTATCATGGATTACCCTTGTTGAATCTCAAAGCTTACCATTATATGAACTTCATCTTTAATGATTGGATACTCAACAAATGTAGCTTGTTTGGATTGATTTAGCTTAATGGGATGATTCATAATAAGCAAAAATTATTCTAAACCATTGACAATTTCATAGGCATTCATGCTTTCTAGTTTGTTCTCAAAGAGTACTATGTTGAGTTCTCTCTTAGCACATGGAACCTTGTAGTCTTACTGAGCCATGGATGCCACCCCTTTTGCATCTCCATTAGTTTAGGGATTAGGGAATTGTGGAAGGAGTCAAATCTTTAGCCAACCATGGTGTCAACAAGTATCTCTTGTATACAAACTTAGAAGAAACCAAAATCAAATGCAAATAAGCAAAGAAAACTAAGTAAAAGCAATAAGAGTAAGATAGATAATAAGTGTTGAAAAGGACCTATAGGTTGTTACATAGTGGGTTCATGAGACTAGAAAATCCATTGGTCCTCCTTCTAGCATTAAAAATGTTCATGCAAAATTATTCTTTTTCCAACCCTACAAGAATACTTCCACAAGTTAAGTGTGAAAGTACCTAACTCATGTTCACAAATGATCATTGTTTTATATATCCTTCAATGAGTCAATGATTATGACCCGACAAAGCATAAACCTACAATCAAATGTGGACTTAGCCTATTGCACATGAACCAAGAACAATAGGAAAATGATGCAAACGATTAGTTTAAGTAGTGAAATTTATTAAGTATTATTTGTTGAAAATAAAAACTAAGTGTGGAATAAACTATGAGATATGAAATAAAATCTAAGTATTAAAACATAACTAAAAAAGAATGAAATATTAAAATATAAAGATATTGATATGGGGGAAAGGGAATAACAAGTGTTTGCCTTCTATATAGGACCAAAACTAGCAATGTTGGTGAAAAATGCAAGTGAAGTAAAGCTAATAATAAATGCTCAATTTGTAAGCCAAATATATGTTTTGATGGTAAAATTAAACTTGCAAAGGATGAATATATAAACGAAAGTACTATCCAGAATCAATTTGGGGCCAAAAAAGGGTTGTTTTGGCTAAGGGTTCTAGAACTAACACTAGAATTGAAAACATTCTTACTCTAGAAGATCAATGTTGATGCTAAAAAAATTATAAATATTGAAGCTAACATGAGAACTACTTGATTGATGTTAACACTACATTAGTGTTAGTACTTGGATTGTTGAAGACTTGGATGCCAAATTAAGCTTGTTGTGGCCATGGAGCATGTGAGAGGTGTTGGGGTGCTTGATGCTCATGCTCTTAATCTCCTAAAATCTTGAAAATTTCTCTAGATCTTAAGAAACCCATCCTAAATTTTGGTTTTGGTCTCATATTTATCAGGTTAGGGTTGGCAAATTTGATCCTAGAGTTAAGTAGAGTTTTCTTTAAGTTTTGTTTTTAGCAAGTTTGACTTGTAAAATTAGGCAACACTTGTCAAGAAAGAGGTGATCTTGAGAACATCATTGTCATTAGGAGATAGACAAATTTTCCTAGTGTTTTCCAAATTGTGAGTCATAGCTTGCAAGACCCCTTAAGATGCCCGAACTACCACTAAATTATGTTTGTGATGGCGCTAAGAAGCTTGTGAAGCTAGGAGATAATGTCAAATGCGAGGTATGAAGGTCAAAGGTCACATGGTATCAACAAGGGACTTTAAAAAATTCTATAATTTTTCCAAGTTGTCATTCCAAGCCTTTAGGATGCCTTAATTAATGCTAAAATGTGTTGTAATGATGCATATAGGATGTCAAGAAGCTTGTAAACCTAGAGAATGTTGCAAAATGTTGAACTTGGTCATCTTGGGATAGTGCTAGCATAGGTAGGATGATGTTGAGGTAGTGTTAATTGTCATACTTGGAAAAAAACATGAAGGCTTGTCCTCTAAGACTACCTCCAAACTAGCCAAAATTGACTTGGTGCCTTGGAATTAATGTCAACTGGTCACTAAAGAGCTCAAGGAGCCAAGGTTGAAACTCAAATGTAGGTGAGAAGTGCTATGGAGGAGGTGAACATGATGATGTAGGTGCTAATGCTAACATTGACATTAACATTAGCATTAGCATTAGCACAAAACTTTAAAAAAATTTCTTTCCAAGGTCCTGAGGTCAACTCACCAAAATGTCAAAATTTGATGAATCACATGTTGAGACTATTGTGGATGAGTCATTTGGGATCCTACAGGGTTGAAATGGAAGCTACTGAGTAGTTTGTCATAGGTGATGTGGAAAGGGTGGTGTAGGGCTAATGTTGACATTGCATCAATGTCAGTGTCAATGTTAATTGGGACATTAGAAAATTTTCATTCTTGAACTTTCTGGGATCACCAAAAATGATGGTCATATGCTAGGTTATGAGTTGGAATGATCCTTGGAGGCATCTAGGAGCTAAAACTATGCCTTTTAAACATTGTGTTTGAGGAGTTTTGTGCTTAAACTTGGGTGAGACAATGTTGAAGCCACACTTGTCTTAGTCATTGTGGAACCAAAAAGTGGGTGCAACATCTCCAACCTATTTGGAGACCTTACCTTGGTATAATAAGCATTGAGCCTTTGTTTAACTTATACATATAATCTTTTGTACTTTTTGTTTCTAAAGTATATAGCAATTTTAATTTTATGTAATACCTTTTAATGTAATGTAAATTGTTGAGTGTTATATCAATCATGTGAAAAATACTTTCTTGAGATTTGAAGTATCTTTATATTTTACTTTTAAATGTAAATCTCATTGAAAATGCATGAAAAATTCAAATAAATGCAAAAGTGAAAAACTTACCAAAGTATACTATCACCACCTTTATATCATTAATAGACTAACTGAGATGCACATAAAGCCACTTTGCATGCTAAGTATTGTAATGAACAGTCACATCAAAAAATTAAGAAGGCTCAACTACAAAAATGTGCAATATGCAGGGACCAACCAACCATAGAAAATTTACCATGTATTTACAGCATTAAGAAGGCTCAACTACAAAAATGTGCAATATGCACGGACCAACCAACCATAGAAAATTTACCACGTATTTACAGCGTTTATAGTCCAGGAAGGAGACAAATTCAAAATAGATCCAAAGCGCAGAAACAACAAACACAAAGCGAAAAATCTGTGACCGAAGCACCTATGTTAGCAAGTAAAGGATAGTAGCCATGGCATTTGAATGTGGCAATGGCAATGAGAATAAGGTGTAAGCAACATAGTATACAAATCTAAAATTGAAATTCAATGTTAGGTTTTTTACAAATTTAAAATTGAAATTGTATACTATTAGTAATTTTAAGCAAAATATTGTAATCGATAACAAATAGATTCAAAAGTGGTAAATTTTAATTAGAAATAACATGCATAAGAGTTTATTGAAAGAATGGCTATCAAGCCATGGGATAAACTTCACAACATAAGGTTAATCTGCACTAACTAGAGAATGAATTTAAGATAATCAAGACTTAGTGAAGCAATTTCAAAATTTAAAGTTCTAAACATGAGTTTTCAACTATTTAATTAAATGTATGAATAAGGCTGCAAATGCATCTTATGCATAAAAATTAATAACTCATAATTTGTAAAAGACACGTGTTAATTACACCTTTTTAAATGTATATTAAAAGAATCAAATACAAAGTGTTAATTGGCATGGCCACGGTCGCGGCAGTTGAGGCGGGAGCAGCGCGTGAAGACGCAACCAAACCAAACTTGCATGAATACGCAACCAAACCAAACTTGCATGAAGACGCAACCCCATTTTTCCCGACCCCATTTTTCCGGATGCTCAGACAAAGTAAAACAAGAGCCAGAGACAGAATCTTTCCAAAGCAAGATCCCTCTAGCTCGCTTCTCACGAGAAGAAGAAGCAGCCCTCCTTTATTAAGTTTTCTATTTCTATGAAAAAAACATGATATATCATGGAGTGTGCGGAAGCGTTCACATGGGTAGCCGCTCTCACAGTGGCATATGGTGGAAACTGCTTGGATCGCTCCTGAGGCAGCGAGCCCCCGCTCCGCATGCCGCCCTCACCCAGTTTACGGCCCCGTCATGCGTTTCCCGAGAGGAGCAGCTAGCCCTGGATGGGTTGCTCTGCTCAAATCCTCCTACCGTGGCTTCAACGACGTCTCCTCCCTGGATGGGTTATGGTAGTATATCCTGCATGGCCGCTTGGACGAGGACTGCCTCACAATTCTGTGCAACTGCAAAACGGCGATACCCAGCAACGGCAAAGTAATAATTGTGGATATTATTTTAAATGATGAAAAAGAGACATCGTATGGTAAGCTAGATCCCGTGGTGGGACAATGTTGTTAAGGCTACGGTGGACAAGAAGCAGGGACGCGAGAGGAGTGAAGCGGAGTGGCCAAAACTTCTAAAGACCGCTGATTTTAGGCGCACAGTTTTTCGTTTGCCGGCTCCTCAGTCCATGATTGAGGCCTTCCCTTAGGTGGTGATCACAGTTTTTACAAAGCCATTGCCAATTTGCTTTTGTTTGCCTTTGGTATATGGCTATCATACCCCGACGGAAGCTGTGCGAGCTATAATTTTCATATTCGCTGTCGGTTTTTATGGTACACGTACATAACGGTGTACATTAATTCTAATAAGCCTGTGTATGATGCACGTGCATAGTTACTGCACAGATTGGCAAACTTTCCACTCCGATGTCATGCATTTATATTGCACAAGTAACCGGGTGTACGATGCATAGTTATTGCACCGTTTGACAAACTTGTCCACTTATATGTCATGCATTTATATTGGACAGTTGGTGATCGTATTGTATTTCATGCATTTATTTTGAAGTAATCATTCAAAAATTTGTTGTTGCATAACTTGACAGCTTTGTGTTTGCCACGTAACCAGACTTGCATATTTTAACTATTTTTTACTCTGATTTTCGCACAAATGTTATAAACAACATCATAGTGCACATCAAAGTCATGTTCAAGCAAGGTTGGAAATTGACGAGCAAAGGTGCATGTCAAAGAAAATTTACTATATATATATTTTTAAATTGCCTTTCTACTTAAATAAAATATATTAAAATTTAAAACAAAAATGAGAAGATAATGTTGATGTTGATAAGGTAAAGGTGAAAACAGTTAAATTAAGAAAAATTATCTTTATTTCTTTGTCTAGTTTGCATGAGTAACAATGCATTGGATTTCAATAGCAACAAAATTAAAATTAGTCTTAAAACTAAGAAAATAAAGCTTAAGGTTGCCCATTTGAAGAGGTTGTTGTTGTGTTAGCTAGCTTATGCTCATGGAAAGGTTTAATTTGTTGAATGGTGACCATCTGTTTCTTGTTTGGGCTCTTAGGTTTATAGATCATCCCACGACGTCTGGAACTTAGTTCGTTGAGGTACATGTGTGGGGTGTGTGGGTTCTAGTAGAGAACCTTATCTCTTGGTTGAAATTTAACTTTTCTAAGTTTTAAGTCATGACACTTTTTGTTATAAACCTTGTGCAACTCATTAGATGATAAGGCCACTAATTGATTTTCGTCTAGCAGGTTGAGATTCGTTAGCCTTTCCTTTTGTCTTAGACTTAAGTCAAGGTCAAGGTCACAAGCTGTTAAAAGTGTACGAAGTTCAGATTGAATAGAAAGTGTACACAAGCTCATAAGGAGAGTAGCATATAGGAAGTTTCCAAGTTGAGTAGTAAGCCTAGGAAGTTTCCAAGTTGAGCAGTAGGCCCAAAGGGCATCATTCAATTTTGTGCTCCAGCGCAATCAGAACTCATCGCAACCAAGGGTAATCTGGTCATGATAGAGACTAGGGTGAAGCATGTAGAAAATGAAGTTGGCAGATTATAGGAATAGCTCATGACCCTAAGGGCAGAATAGAAAGATCCTATTTAATGCATTATGCTTAACCAACTGGAGCAGTTTAGAATAGAAAAAATCAATCACCTCATGGAGCACAATAAGTAGATGGAGAATGAGAAGGAGAAAGTGATGTGGAATGCCTCAGTAGTAAAAGCACAAACATACACATATGCTAAGGCACTCACCGCACTACAAGAAGAGAATAAATTAATTGTTGCATATAATGCTAGGTTGACCTTTGTAGAGAAGTAGAAAAACATCCTTGAAGAAATCATATATCAATTAAGAGAACAGCTAATGAGGATCAACCAAGATATGAGCTATCTTACATAAGAAAACAAAACCCACTCAATGAAGGAGGTACACGCCATTCAATAAAAATCAGCCATTGAAATAAGCTTGTGGTAGAATAAGATAAAGAGACACGAAAGGCTCAATGAACATTTCCGTGATTAAGTGGGCATGTACAAACAAATCAATGAGAAGGAAATCTAGATGGTAAAGGCCCAAATCAACTCCATTTCAGCACAAAGTCTAGATTGGAAACCCATTTGGATAGCTATGCCAACTTGGCCATGTTAATAGTAAGCAAGCCTAGAAATGAGTTAGAACAATAAGCAGTGGTCATATATGAATTATATGAGAAAGAATTTGTTGATTGTAAAGATGCTTTGAAGAAGCTTTAGGTGGAAAATTCTAGGTTGGAAGTAGGAAAGGCTGGCTACCAAGGACATAAGGATGTTCCAACAAACCTGTCCAGATAAATGTCCAATTATCAAGAGTTACGCAAGATGGCCAAAGCATTTGAGGAGGAAAGGAGATAATTTGTGGTATGGTACATAAAGGCCAATCAAATGTTTCTATAGCTACCCTATCCATGGGGTGTACCAGCCCTATCACACATTGCACAATTAGCATGGATAGTACATGATCCCAAAATGGATGAAGAAAAACTTTAGACACTACTCAACAAATACAAATTTCAAAACCTAATGATAAGGGGAAGCAACCAATGGATGAGCCACCACCACGTAGCGCTACTTAGGATACATCAAGCTTCATTAGCTTATTTTGTTTTGGTACAATTTATTTTGTCATAACTTGTGTCTATTTTGTAAACACCACTATAGCATTTAGTGTCATGTAAATTTACCTCACAAATTTGTAAAGGACTCTATCCTCATTTTGTTTTAACTCAAGGATAAGTTTCTAGTCAATTGTGGAGGTATGATAGAGTCAACTTTTCTTCAGCTACAATATCATAGCACAAGCTATGACATCATATATTCGATATCATGGTATGTGTGTAGCTTATAAATACAACACTTTGATGCATGGGTCTACATAAGTTTTAGTCCCATAGTAATAGAACTCTTTCAATTTGTTTTTATAATTTGGTACTTAGTAGTATGAATGTCCATAGTGTAGTGTGACTTAGTGAATGAAGTCTTTATTTGAACATCTTGTACTTGGGCACAAGTGCAACTGGAAATAAAGATTGAGCTATTTCATACTATTGTAACATTCTCCTAGTATCCTATTTTACTTAGCATGATGTTTACTATTTTCCTAGTTAATGTTTTACTATTCCATGCACTTTACTATTACTATTGTTATTAAGCGAAATGAGTATGATTGATCTCGAGCACTTAAGTGTAATTGCTTGATAACCCAGTAGTGCTATCACTTAGTATGCCCAATAGTCGTACGCTTGGTATCCTAGTAGTAGTTACACAAAGCCCAAGGTGTGTACAAAAGATCAGGAATGGATGCTCATCGCCATAGGCTAGACTAGATTCATTTATTTATTTTACTTAAACTTAGAAACTACTTTCATTCTTATTATGTTTCCTAGGAGTAACAATAGCCTACCAACTTTAGATATCATATACTTCACAGTGAGCAAAACCATACACATAGACTTCACTAGCTCCACATGGGAAGACAATGCTCTTAAATGTAAACCAATTGTTAGCATAATTACATTACCTCATCCATGGATTATGATTTGGGCATGCATGAATACCTATGACTTTCATGGTTGGGTGTTGGATTTCTCCATCATTGATAAATCCAAAAAATTTTAGTTAACAATATCGTAGTTATGATATTGTAGATATGTATCATATCTCAGCATACGTTATTGTATAAATGATATCGTGGGTACGTGCTAGCCTATATAAGCAACACTTGGATGCACAAATTTGTAGTAGACTTAATAGCCTAGTAACAAAATACTTTCAGTTTGTTTTCTTAAATTCAGTACTTAGCAGTGTGTGCCTGCAATGTGATGTTTTGTAATTAAATAGAATATTTATTTGAGGGTGATGTACTTAGATACATTACATGATCAATGATGAGTGGTCAAGGTACCCCTACACCCAAGCATATGAATCCCAAAGCATCCACACATGATCTAGTCAAATTCTATGGACTCTATAGTTTCTAGTACACTAGTCTTCTAAGAAGTGAACCTTGCTCTAAGGTCATTCGTTGTCTTCCCAATTACACTTGTGCAACTTAAAGGTATGTTTATGTGTAATTGAGGCATATGATTTTTATCATTTTTGTTTTAGGTTCTTTGGTGCTTGAAGAGAAAGAGATAAAGTAATTTAATAACTAATTTGATTTAACTAACTATTTGATCTGATACGATTTTCTATACACATCTTGAACCCATGTATCCACTCCTAGGTTATCAACCGCTACACTACTGGGCGCACCAAGCAATAATGTTGCTAGGATTACTAAGCGAATACGTGTTTAAGCTTGAAGAAGTCGTAGTTATTTACTTAATTTATTTAGCTTAATTGATTAAAGTCTAATTTAGCTTAATTTAGCTTAATTGATTGAATATTTAATAAAAACAATGAATGCATAAATAGAGCATTAAAACTATCCAGAATGCTACAAGGCTTATCAAGGAGCTCATATTTATTGCCATACACACTAGTGTGGTTTAGGTACAATAGTGCTCAAATAAAGATCCGTACACTCAATGACTCCTGCTGTGGGCACTCGAGAAAATATTCTAACTTTCAAATGTAAACACTATAAGAGTTCGACTATTACTATGACTTGAATTTCCATAAACACGATGTATTTATAGTTTTTGCTATAAGACTATGTTGATGAGGCCCC
>MNCI01037511.1:0-11174 GCA_015680685.1 Gnetum montanum
AAAATAAAATAAAATTAAGTTGCAAGCACTAAAGGCTTAATATGATACCATGACCATGAAAGAAGAAGAAGATGTGGAAGAATATATTCAAAAGGTACAAGACTTGCTAAATGCAATGAAGGTACAATCTCATAAATTAGAAGATAAAGAAGTTGTTTTGAAAATTTTAGAAGTTTGACTAAGGCATATGATCAAATTTCTATTAGTTTGGAAAATTTTGTGGATTTGGATATGATATCTATAAATGAGTTAATTAGCAAGTTACTTTAATATGAACTTTGAATGAAGGAAAGAGATGAAAAATATGTAAGAGAAATTTCAGTAACTAGGACTTAAAAAGGTGAATATGAAGTTAACATCTCTTACAGAAGATGGGGAAGAGGTTTTGACAAAAATGAAGGTCGAAGAGGAAGATGGAACCCTAGTCAATCTTCAAGACGAGAGGAAGAAAAGAAAGGATAAAGTAGTTGTTAAGCAAGAAGATCATTTGAGGAGAGGAATGATTAGTCAACAAGTTATAGAAGTCAAGGATTTGGCTTCCGTGGAAGAGGAAGAGGAAGAACTTTCAAAAGAAAGACTTGTGCATGTTGCTTGTGGTGAGGTAGGCCACTTGCAAATAGATTGTCCATATTGAAATCAAAATTATCAAAAACATTACAAAAAGTCAACACAAATAGGAACCAAAATAAGAAAATGAAGAAAGATAAGAAACAAATGCATGGGTTGCCATCACAAAAATAGTAAATGGTAAGTTCTCTAAGGCATTAGTTTGTGTTGATATGAAAATTGGTATATAAATAGTGGTTTTTCTCAACATATGACAAAACGAAAAGAGTTTTTTCATACGATTAGATTTTTTGATTGTGGAAAACTTGGATTTGAAGGTGAAAAAGGAGGTAATGTGACAAGTATAGGAACTTTGATTATGGAAAATCATAACATTGATGATATAAAGATAGATGATGTAGTTTATATCCCAAAATTAAAACATGACTTGCTTAGTGTTGGTCAATTTGAGAAAAATGACTTCAATACAATTTTCAAAAATGGGAAATGCATTTTAATAAATGGAGATGAAATATTGGAAATTCCAAAAAATCATAATAAGTTATACAAAATTTCTTTACTAGAACATTGATTTCAGGTTCCTAGGATGAGTTTTAGCTATGACATAAACGACTTAGACATGCTTTATCAACATGTATGGAGATGCTCTTAAAGTAAAACATGGTAAAATATTTGTCACAATTTTTAGTTGATAAATCAAATAAATGCAAATTTTTCATAAAAGGAAAACAAACTAGAATATCCTTTCCTACACTTAAAAGAAGAAATACTCATATTTTATCATTAGTGAATTCAAATATGCATGGATTCATGTAGACTGAAATTTTAAATGGAAGTAGGTATTTTATTATTTCTCAAGATATTTTCATGTATATTTTCTCAAATGAAAAGATCAACCTTTAGAATATTTCAAGAAATTTTAAGTTCAAGTAGAAATGGAAGCAAGAACAAAAATAAAGATTCTTTGCACTAATCGAGGGGGAGAGTACAAGGTTAACTATTTTCAAGAGTACGTGCAAAAAAAAAGGCATTCATCATCAAGAAACCATTGCCTACACTCCTGAATAAAATGTTGTTGTTAAATAGAAGAATAGAACATTGATTGATGTAGCAAAAACCATGCTTCATGATGTTAGCTTAGAAAATCAATTTTGGGCAGAGGCACTTGGCACAACAAATCATCTCCAAAATAGAATTCTAATTAAGCATATGTTAGACTGTACTTCATATAAAAAATGGTATTAAAAAATACCTAATCTTTCTTATGTANTGAAAATTCCACTATATGTATCTTCATGGGTTATTCCATTACAATTAAAGCTTATAGATGTCTTAAAATAACCACACAAAAGAATGTAGAAAGTTGTGATGTGTAGTTTATAGAATAAGAAAAGGTGAATAATCTATATATAAATTGAGAGAGTGAAGATTCCAATGATGATGAAGAGGGAATGCAACTAGAAGATGGACATAATGAAGATGAGGATAAATCCAATACTAAAGCTAAAGAACAATTTCAACATCCATCATAGGGTCACAAATACTCAAGAGTAAGGAACTAGGTAGATTTAGAAAATGTTATTAGTTTTTTAGATATAGGTGTAACAACTAGAAGTCAGTTGCATGAACTACATGATGTTGATAACTTAGGAAATCTATTCTTAAGTTTAGTTTTAGATCCAATAAAGTATAAAGATGTAGCCCAACATGATCATTGGATTAAAGCTATGCAGAAAGAGATTAAACAAATTGAAAACAAGAAAACCTAGGTGTTAGTTAAATTACCTTAAAAAAATATCATTGGTACTAAATGTAATTTTAGGACAAAATATAATACTGCTAATATAATTACAAAATATAAAGATGAATTAGTTGTGAAAGGTTATGTGTAGTGATGAAGTGTTCAGTTGATATGTCGACTAGGCCGCGTTAACGGAGCCTCGTTGATATGACCTCGTTGATGTATTTGTCCATGCGTTAACGTGACCCTATTAAAGCAAAGTCTATCTCTTGCAATAAATATGCATGCACCTACAACATTTATGGCATATTTTGGAGTAGTTGTAGCCAAACTCTTGCAATTTGTTCCCGTAAGAGTTAGAATATTTTCCAAGTGCTTGCAATAAGTGTGAGAAAGCTGTACGACTCTTTATTCAAGCGTTGATGTACCTAAGCCCATTGGCGTGACCAGCAATAAAGATGAGCTTTTTGAGCATTCCTTGCAGCATTTGGATTTAATCACTTAAGCATTTTAATAGTTTAATATTTCAATGCTTGAATAATTCTAAAAGCTTTTATTGTTATCACTTTACTATTATTGTCCTTTCATATTTTATGAGAACCATAGGCACAACCATCTAAAACATATATCAAACAATTGGTAACCCAGTCACACTTAACATCTAGTAATCCAGCAGTGGTTAGGGCACACTCAAGATGTGCACAAAAGATGGGATCGGTTGCTTATGCTAAGGAGATTTAAGCAATAGAGTAGAAAAATTATAATTTACACAACTTTCCATTTCCTACAATTAAAGAACTAGACTTTAAAAGATAAAAAGAAAACCAATAAAAATCATTTACCTCAATCTCACTTAACCATCGCTTTAGAATATCACCAGTGAGGTTGCGAAGACAACGACCATTCTAACTAAGGTTTTGCTAGCTAGAGTTCAGTGTATGCAAGTGCTTGCAGTCTACGAAATTCAACCGAGTAGTATGTGAATGCCCATGATTCATATGGTTGGGCATAGGGGTACCTCACCACTCATCATTGGCACTATTTCTAGGGATTGTTAGTCTTAAATGCACTATCTAGTCTTAGCAAGATCATCATTCACTTCATTGGAACAAACCTAGGATAGTGAAATCTACGCATGCTAGGCAGTTTAAGTAGAAGAATAAGGCACACCAGTTGAGTTGTTATCTAAAATCAAAAATGTCTTCTTCTTACAGGTGAGATGGATCCAACCCACCAATGCCACAAGAATGTCAGGTGGTATACACACATCTAGACGAGTATATCCCCAACTTCACCTTTATCCTACATCAGGATGAGCACCTACACTGGCAAGACATGGAGGGTAACATCATATTACCTCCTAATTAATCGATTCCTAGAATGCTACTTCAAAATCTTACCAAACTGGTCATTTAGGACCGTNCGGTTGAATTTCGTAGACTGCAAGCACTTGCATACACCGAACTCTAGCTAGCAAAACCTTAGTTAGAATGGTTGTTGTCTTCGCAACCTCACTGGTGATATTCTAAAGCGATGGTTAAGTGAGATTGAGGTAAATGATTTTTATTGGTTTTCTTTTTATCTTTTAAAGTCTAGTTCTTTAATTGTAGGANATGCATCAAATTATCTATTCCATCATTTAAAGTAAACAATCAAGCAACTGGGAGCACCAGGATGATGGAGGATTGCACAAGAAGGATCATGGCAAAGGGAAAGATGGACATGAAGATCAAGGTCATAATCAGAGTAAAGGAGGAGATCGACACCAGGGCAATGGTAGTTCTTCTCCCTCTTCTCCATCTTCTCATTCCACCTTGTCTTCACCAAGTTCTAACTCTGATTGCAACCGTAGTAGGAAGGATTAGGTGATGGAGATCGAAAGGACCAACAGGATCACAAGGACCGATGGGGATAATGTGAGGAAAAGTGTGACCAATCATGTGATTCTCACCATCAAGAAAGGAGAGGCAACCGAAATCACCACAAACATTGTGGCTTACAACAGGACTATGACTTGAATGAACCACTGCTAGCTACTTGAAGCATGCTTAACATAGCTGAGGTAGTTGAAATACCCAATAGGCACTTGAAAGATATTCGGATCAAGCACCTTGACATGAACAATATTCCAAAATTTGAAGGGAGATACAATTGTGATCCATAGACTCACTTGCAAGCATTCCATAATGCTTGCACCCTATAGAACATAGACAATGATTGGCAAAACCTCAAGCTATTCCTCAGAACACTCATCAAGGAAGCAGAAAACTGGTACCGATCTTTGGAACTAGAATCAATTAGATGATGGAGTATGATGCTAGAAATTTTTAATGATAAGTACCAAACCTACTCTAGAGTAGCTAATCTGAGACAACAGATCCAAGGGTGGAAATAGGGTGGTCATGAACCCTTGGATGTAGCCATGGGCAAATATTACTCATTATTACACCGATGCCCTAGCCATGGCTACTCTCAGTGAGAACAGCTCTGCCATATCATAGATGGGCTTTGCTTTGAAATAAGAAAGACCCTAGGCATTTACACTCAGGGATGGCTATTTGAACTAAGGGACCATCAACTGCAGTATCTCATTGAGTAGGTGGCCAAAGAGGAAGGGGAACTAAGGAAAAAAGAAAGTCCATAAGAGTATAATTGGGACCCTTCCATCCAAAAGAGGGAAGTCTAATTTTGTGAAGAGGAGGAAGAATCACCATTAGATGCAGTAGTGAACCAAAAAACCTTGCCCATACAAAAATTTTCTTATGAAATATTGGCCAAGGTTGACAAGATGTTGGATTCTTTGAATGAAAGGTTCCAAAGTATCCTGAAAATCATGGAGGAATCCAAAGAGCGAAGTAATGAGCAGGATTGACAAAGGAGAAGAGAAGCTGAACATGCCTACCATAAAGGTAAGGGCAAAGTTGCTACGGTAGAACGAGTTACAGAATCTGACATAAAGGACGAGGATGGATGTGACATCTGCTAGTACAAACATACTAAAGGGTGTTGCCTAATGGTGTCACATCTATAAGATTCTAGGATGTATGAACTAAATCCTCATTTGGCAAGAAGGCAGATACCCCAAAGATTGCCTTATCCATAAGACAATCCCAAGCAGTTCCACCAGCAACAAGGATATTATCCAAGTGGAGCACCACCAAAACCCTATGAGTATTACCAGCAATGGCAACATCCACAATTAGGGGGATGCCACCTCTAAGGTAGCAGTACCCTTACTAGTAGCCAGATCCTTATGGGTACTACGTTCAACAACTAGCCTCCCCACAAGACTCTTCTAGTCACACATCATTTCAAACTCATTACCACCCCCCAGAATACTTTTGAACACAATCTCCATTACCTAAGGGGGAGAACCATCATCCGTCACCTTTTCCTACCATACCTACTCATAAGCCCCCCACTTAGCTACCTCCTACTCTACCTATGTAGGGAGAGATGCTACCAAAACCACAACAACGTAATGCCATGAGGGGTATCAACTTACAACCGACTTCTTAGCCAAGTGGACCGAAAACAAAACCACGAAAATTCCATTTCTTCTGACCCAATATTCCTAACATACCTTCACAATCACCTATGGCCAGTGCCTATAAACATTTAATCACTTCCACCATTCAATCCTTCGAGCAACCTTCAAGCAAAACACCCTCCATAATACAAACTGTCATGCTAACACACATTGTGACAGAATGGATAAAGATAGGTCATCTTCCTCAAAAATTGACTAATCTGGGGAGTCCCCTCATATACCTTCAAGTGGCAGGAAATGAGCCATGCAAAGCTCTCTTGGATTTAGGATTAGGTGTTAATTTGATTTCACATGATATGTACAAAACTTGGAACCTACCCCTGATGAAGAAAAGCAACATTCAACTCGAGTTAGCAAACCAATCCATAACTATTCCCTTGGGATTGATAAAAGATATCGTGACCATCGTTTATGGGTTGGTCCTATCCTACTGACTTCCTGGTCATCCATGTTGATAATTGCAAGGGGAATTTCCCAATCATAATGGGGAGAGCCTGGCACAACACAATGGATGCACAATTCGGACTCCAAGATCTTTCCCTTAAAATTTCAAAAGAAAATCCTTTTGATAAGATCAAGAAGAAGCACATTCCATGCATCATGTACAGTGACTTAGGGTGCAACTATGTGCAGAAACTTTGTTCTGCTAAGCAAACATCCATTTAAGAATGCAGAAAGTGTGCCAAAGAATCACAAGTTCAACAATGCATGTACGTAGTAGCCATGAATCAAGAAGGCACCCAATCGTTGACCACTAACTCTGATAGTAGCACTTTATGCATGGAACCATTTGAGTGCTTTGTATGTGCCTATATGGAAAGCATGGATGAATTGGAAAAGGTCCATCAACAAGTCTTTGATGTTGATGATAGTGATGAGTGGGAAAAACTACAGATCCCTGAAAGCTTTAGATAGAATCCCTTGGAACTAAAAATCTTACCAGCCAATCTAGAATATGCATTATTGCATAATGGTAAGCCAATAATCATTAATGCCACTCTTTCTCTTGAGAAAAAAAAAAGAAATTGTTGAAAATGGTAAACAAATGGATGAATACTTTTGCATGGTCCTATCATGAATTGAGGGGAGTTGACCCTAGGGTATGCCAACATTGGATCTATATCGACTCCTCCATAAAGCCATGATGACAACTGCAAAGATGATTACACCCCAAACTAAAGCAAGTTGTCAAAGATGAAATTGAACAATTGTTGAAAGTGGGGTTCATCTATTCTATTGCAGATAGAAAATGGGTCAACCCACTCGTTATTATGCCAAAGAAGAGTGGAGAATGGAGGATCTGTCTAGATTTTCGACTACTAAACATGGCGACCTTCAAGGATCACTTCCTGCTTCTGTTTGTGGATAAAGTGTTAGATACTATTGCAGGGCATTGTTACTATAGCTTTTTGGATGGTTATAGTGGCTATAATCAAATCCAAATTGCACTTGAAGACCAAGCCAAGACAACATTTACAAGTCCTTGGGGAAATTTTGCATATAAGAAGATGCCCTTTGGCCTGTGCAATGCACCTACAGCCTTCCAATGCCTTGTCCTCAACATCTTTCAACAACAGATTGACAATCTGGTAGAAGTCTTCATGGATGGCTTTTCTACCTATGGAGCAACATTTGAACAAGCCTTGGACCACCTTGCGCAAGTTTTAAAAAGATCTATGGAAACAAATTTAGGGCTCAACTAGCAAAAGATCCACTTGATGATCCAAGAGGGCATTGTTCTAGGGCACTACATTTTACAAGTAAGGATTAGTGTAGATCCTAAGAAAATCAGAATCATCTAAGGAATTACCAGTCAACCAAGTACTATAAAAGATGTTCGATCATTCCTTGGACACACTAGTTATTATCGATGCTTCATTGAGAATTTCTCAAAGATTGCCAAGCCATTGGTGGAACTCACAAAGAAAGACGCTCCATTTTTCTAGACCAGGGAATGTGAATCCACATTCCAAACACTGAAACAGAAACTCATAGAAACTCCAATTCTATAGGCACCCAACTAGTCCAGACCTTTTCATATCATGAAAGAAACATCTAATTATGCATTAGGAGCCATGCTTACATTGTTGGATGACCAGAGACACCCATATTATATCCATTGTGCAAGTCAAAGCATTATGGGTGCTTAGCTCAACTACACCACCATCGAAACGAAATTAATGGTGGTGGTGTTTGCCTTGGAAAAATTTCAACACTATGTGCTCAGGTACAAGATGTTTGTACATACTGACCACAGTGTCATCCAGTTCCTAAAGAAAAAACCAACAGTAAGTCCCCGTAGCCTTCAAGAATTTGACTTTACTATGGTAGACAAAAATGGAACTAAGAATGTGATTACTGACCACTTATCTTGATTATGATGGGATGGTGTAGAGGAGGAGGAGCCACTCTCCAATCAATTTCTAGATGAACTCCTCTTCGCTGGAGCAATCAATAAGGAGATGCCCACAAGATTAACTTGGTTCAGCAACATCCTCACCTATCTCTCAACACAAGAATTACCAAAAGAGTGGGATCATCGAAAGAAGTAGCAGTCTCTTCACAAGGCCAAGAACTTCATGGAAATCAATGAATATCTTTACAAGGTGTGTGTAGATGGCTTGGTTTGATGGTGTGTTCCTAATGTGGATACACTATGCATCCTCCAGGATGCTCATGAGGGCCCTTGTGGGGGCCACTATGTTGGACGATGCACGACTATTAAGATCTTGCTTGTGGGATATTACTGGCCCACACTCTTCAAAGATGTGCAATGGCTCACCTGCTCCTGTAAACGATGTTAAATAGATGGTGGGATGACGACATGAATGGAGGGACCCCAATAGTGGATCCAACCATTGGAATCCTTCGATATTTGGGGCATCAACTTCATGGGTTCCATCAGATCCATGTCTAATGGGAAGGCATACATCATCATCATTGTAGACTACTATACTAAGTGGGCAGAGGCGGTAGCCATCATTGACTATTCCTCAAACATAGCTACATGGTTTGTCCAATAGCAAATTGTGAATAGGTTTAGGATGCCATGTGCACTCCTTTTAGACAATGGAACTCATTTCACGAGCACTACCTTTCATAAACTCATGCAAAACTTGGGGGTTGAACATAAATTTACAACACCTTATCACCCCCAAGCCAATGGGAAATTCAAAGTCACAAATAGGAAGATTACCAAAATCCTAACTAGGACCATTAACAAATATTAGAGTGATTGGAGCACAAAACTTAACGATGCCCTCTAGGCCTATCACTCCACATGGAAACTTCCTATAGGCTACTCTCCTTATGAGTTAGTGTACAGGAAACTACCAAAACTTCCAGTTTAGGTAGAACTCCAAACACTATCTACTACCATTGACTTGGGTCTTGACTTATCACTAGCATAATGAGAAGGGCTCATCAACTCAAATGTGCTAGATGAGAATCGACTAGTATCCCTATCATCAAATGAAATCCATAAGGCCTATAATAAAAAACATCATGATCTTTAGATTCAAGAGGTAACATTTCAATGTGGAGATAAGGTACTCTACTAGAACCCCACACAAGTACCATAATGTACTATGGAAGGGACCTTATATTTTTTTCAAAACCTTTCCATTTGGGGCCTTGGTTATACACAAACATGAGGATCCCACAAAAACATAGTTAGTGAATATGCAACAACTAAAACCCTTTCACAAACCCCAACGAACTAGTACCACTACCCTCTCATCACATAGCCAACCTCATTCTATTTTTTGGATCTCCTCCTATCAACTTAGTCATGGGGAGATCACCTTTCATGCTAACCAATACTACTGGCTCCCCAATTGTTTTTGCAAGTTTTTGTTTTACACCTTTTTGTTTTACAACATCGTTCGTATGTTTGCCCTTCTTGCTTACTTTTTCTTTATTTATTTACTTATCTATTTATTTATATATATATTATACTTTTCATTAATAATCTCTCTTATTTTCACAGGATGTACTGGTGTGGTTATTTCTTTTTGCGATGGGTTGCATAATATGGTCCACCTATTATATCTAGCTCCCACCTTCACATTGTTGTTCTAGGTAGTCACATTGAACTCTCATTTCATGTGATAGGTAGTGAGTCCACGTCATCCACCCATCCACCCACTCCATGGTTTTTCTTCTTTTAGAAACATGCAATCCCTTTCAATTAAAAACAACTTTAATTAATTCATGACTTTTGTAGTTTTCAAAATTGATAAGGATCCAACAGTTTAAACAGGGTGTGACTTCAAGGGGAATGCAACATTCTTTGTACTTTTCTATTCCCTTGCATGCAAGCGTGTGTCCTCACAGACTTCTTACCACTCCATATCCTCTCTTAACTAGAAGTCACATGGCCATTTTTCCTTGCATGGTGTGGTCCTCATCACTCAAAAAATGAAAAACAAAAAAAAAAAACAACAATAACAAAAAATACAAATGATGAGGATTCAAAGCACACCCCTTAGACCACCTCTAATGGGCTACAAGAACTAGTTATGGGACTTTCTTTTTCTCCTCTAACTCAACACCTTTTTCACTTCCTCTCGCTCACTCATGTTGGAGTGGTGGTTGTTCATGGATGCATTCTTGTACCCCAAGGGGATGAACTAGTCTTCGAATGTTGATGCGATGTCACTGAACGTGGTTGGTTTTGGGTCTAGACTAAGGATGGATCCTACTGAGTCACTTAATTACACACTTCACAAGGGATTTCATGTGACCAACATTAGGAATTTCATCTCACTTCCTCTTTTGTTCATCATTTTCTACCCATAATTCACCTCACTGCCGATTCTATGTCATGAACGTTTCTCGTGTTCTGCTAGAACTTCTAATTATTTGACTGGTTCTCATGGATTTGGGTATTAAATTGTGGTCACCATTAATTAACTATGAGGCCCACAGACTCCTATGTTGATGATATGCAAGGGCTACTAAGGCTACCACCTACTATGGGGAGGACGCACTTACATATCCTTTGGTTTTATTTGTTAATCTCCTATCCCCTTGATATGGTTGGTTGATCATTTCTGTGCTAACCATCGTACGCTCCCTCATCCAAAAAGTTCCATACTATGATATTCTCCTCATTTCGACTCTTCTTCTAGTACAATATTCCTTCCTCTTTTACTCATACTATTCTCTAGTCTCTACAACCTCGAATCACCCCCATGTTATGCTCTAATTCATAACTTTGGACTTTTTCATTAACGGTCAACACAGGTCAACATTCATAGCACAACTACATCAACTAGGCCTCGTATATGCATCCCCTTGTGTTTACACAGCCTC
>MNCI01037513.1:15457-53135 GCA_015680685.1 Gnetum montanum
AACGAACTACAACCTAAGGATAACTGTCTAGATACTACAACTAGTCCATCTGTGGAGTTTGATCGGATCATGCGTGAAATGCTCATATTTGTATGGTTGAGTGTAGGGGTACCTCGCCACTCATCAAGGCTCATAGTCATAATTTTCCAAATCATCCATTACCATAATGTAAAAATTAAGTTATAACATCATAATTATCAGAATCTAATGCCATCAATGTGTACACTTTAGCACCTAACCATCCCACGACATGGTCCCATGAGCAAGTATAATAATCAGAATTTTGAAAATAGGGAAATAGTAAAGACTACCCATTAGAGATCTAAAGAATTGTTGAAACTTGATATCCAACACTAAAATGCTCCAAACAACATCCTAAGTATACTAGAAATTGAACCAAGACTCTCAAAACATAACTTGCCTTAAACCAACTTTTGAGCATTTTAGAAATCATGAAAATTCATTAGAATTCTGAGGACAATGATGAGGAAGAATAATTTCAAGAAAATCGGGAGAAGAGCATGACTGGGATGGAAGGGAGACAAATGAATTATGCTATATATACATTTCATATATGAAAGTTTTATTACTTTTACTTTGATTTTGATTTTATAAGTTCTCATTCAATTTTTTCCATCCCAACTAATACCCGAGGACCCACACTCCATAACCCACTTATGGAACATTTAGTCTAATTACAGATCAAACCTATAAACTTAATATCTCATTTACAACATCTTTAAGAAACCATACATGCTTAATGAAACATGCCAACTAGCACTATGGCTTGAACATACATAACGACATAATTGTGATAACTATCATAACATCACATACTTGCATAACATGATTTATCAAATAATAATGACTCTTTGATGTGGATAACATCATAACATGATTTTCCCATCAACATTAACATCATGAACATGAATGCATGACATAACACCATGTAGATCAATATCATACTTGTCAAAGGCTTAGTCTTTTTCCATAACTCCCATACTTTGCTAACCATAAACACCATACTACACATATAGCAAGATCACTATGCATAAGCATGGTAAGTCATAATCATAATTATAACATCATAAGATTTCACAAAATATACCATTAAAGTATCACATCTAGGTATACACTCTTATGAATTCCAACTAAGTCTAATCCCATGCATACAAACATAATGCAATAATGATGGTTCCTACAATGAGGGGTTACAGAATATTTGATTGTAATACTTAATTTTGTAAAGAATGAAGAAGATCCTCTTAGCCAAATTATATATATATATATATAAGAAATATATATTTAAGTTGTGGCCACATTAAGAAAGATTCACCTAAATAATTTCTCATGTTATTGAAAAAAAGTTTTTAAATTAAGTTTGGTTTTGTATAGAAGCATTTATTTTTTGCTAAGAGCAATGACATGTTTTTATAAAAATTTGGATATGTTGCCATCTAGTCCAAGGAAATGTTTCTTAAAAGTGGGAAGATTACATCTCAAAGTTATCCAAATTTTGAGCAAGCTCTAAGTTGCAGCCTTTTACATTCGAAGAAGCTATTTGAATATATGAACCTCCAAGATATACATTAAACATGATAATTTAGTAAAAATTAGAAGAATCATTGACATGCCTTTTTAAGTATGCAAATTATCAAAAACACATATTCTTTTTGCAAAATTTGATCCATACTTCTAATGTGCTCAAATCTATAACATTGTAGGAAAATGTGGTCTTTATCCACAATACTATTTATATTGCACAATCTTTGAATGAGGAACAAGATTTATGACTGACTATTCAATGAACAAAGAAGTGTGAGCTAGCATTTATAAACATAAAGAAACAAGTCACATTAGCTCATATTTTTGTATTATATACTTTCGATAAACTATTTGATATCTGCATTGATGCTTTTAGTGATAGACTTGGATGTGTGCTCATGTAAGATGGACACATCTTATCTTATGCTTCTTAGTAGCTGAAGAATCATGAAGTTAGATACTTAGTATATGACATGGAATTAGTAGGTATTTTTTTGCCCTAAAAATATGGCGATAGATAAGCTAATCATATGGACAAATCACAAGAATTTGCCATATCTTATGAGCTTGCATTAATTAAATATGTGGCAAAGAATATGGGTTGAACTATTTGCCTCTTTTGATTTTGATATTAAATATCATATTGGAAAAACTAGTAGTTGAGGCAATTAGTAGAAAAGCTAGAAAGACAAATAGCCTAATTATAAAATCTACTCTAATAGGTGAAAGTATTAAAAATAAGAATAAAAAAATTGGTATCTAGAAAAGCTTAAAAAATTAAGCTAACACCCTTTTGAATATTTATAGAAAGAAAAACAAAGGAGAACTACAATTCCAAGGTAGGTTATATGCACCCAAAATAGTTAGGCCAAAATGATTGAAGGAAGTTCATGCTAGTAGATATGAATTACATCATGGTGATGATAAGACATTTTAAATTTTAAGAAAATGACATTGGTGATCTAAGATGAAATAAGAAATAGTTGATTTTGTTTCAAGATATTTAAGTTGGTAGTAAGTTAAAGTATAATGTTAAAAGCTAGAAGGATTACTTCGTATCCATGACATATCCCAATGAAAATGGGGAGTTAGTGGCATAGATTTCATTATAGGATTACCACAGACTATAAGGAAGTGTGATGCTGCACCGATAGTAGTAGATCTATTAACCAAATCATCTCATTTCCTTGCTACTCACATACCAACTACAACTTAGGATATTGCTAAGCTATTTATAAAAGAATTTGTGGGATTTTGATTAGGATAATACCTAATAGAAATGTTAGGTGTACTTCTAGATTTTTGCAAGTCTTTCAAGAGGATATGAAGCTAAATTAAATGTAAGTTTTGCTTGCCATCCTCAAATAGATAGGCAAACTAAACAAGTAAATCAAGTGTTAGAAGACATGCTCCAAGCTTGTGCATGAATACTAAGGCATGGATGGGGGTGAGTGTGTAGTGGGAGGATGTTGGAACTTGAAACATTTTTTAACAATAGTTACTCCCAATATATGTAGTTGAATTAGAACTTTATAACTTAGTATTAACAACTATAATTGAACCCATTACTTGGAGCTACCAAATTAAGAGTCTTACCATTAAAATAACACCTCATTATTAGTTTGTGCAATTCAATATAAGGAGGAATGACATATAATGCTACCTTTAGAAAAATTTGTATACAATAATAAAGCGGTGTGGAACCCTTAAAAAATGAATAATAATATTAAAAAAATTCAAAGTACATTACATCATCAAAGAGAGAATACAAAGAAAAAGCTGAACAATTTTGAGGATGCCTTTTCAAGTGTTCATCCTTTCATCCTTACAACTAATCTTGAAAAAACCTCCCATTTAGGGTAGGATAAGAATGAGGCTTTGCCCTTATTGAGATATGCACTAATGAGTTTTCACTTTTTCGTAAAGAGTTTCTTGTAAAGAGAATGAAAAAATTATTCCTAAAGACAAAAGAATAAGTCAATGAGAAATAATGAACAAATAGTAACAAAAGTTGAAAACTTCTCATCCTTGAGCCTTCAAAACAAAAAGAAAAAATTTGCATACAATAATATTTATTAGGCAAGCATTAAGATTATTCCTTATGAGATACATAATGATGGGCCATGTTGATCATCTCTTTGTTGGACCCTTATCATCATTATCATATTCCTAGCCTTGGACCCTTACCAAGGATAAAATGCAAATAAGCATATGTTTAATTGACCAAACTACTGAAAACAATGAGGTACTAATCTAGTGGTAAGACTTTTGATTTGGAAGCTCCAAGTTATAGGTTTGGTTCTAGTTGGCATATTGAGTTATAAAGCTAATTTGACTATTATGTCTTCGGGGTAAATATTGTATATATAAAAAAAAAAACTCCTTGGATTAAGAGAGAGAGAGAGAAAAAAAAAAGGTTACGATTACACAGAAGGACCCTCTTTCATGAGCCCTCCATGCTTTTCGAGATTAGAGTGCTTAGAGTTCCATCAAATCTTAAAAATGGTACTTTCAAGTTACAAATAAATTCTACTAGCCATTATTGAGTTATAAATTATTTTTATAAAAAATTCCATAAAAAAAATTCGAAAACTAATCTGATAGATCTAAAGGATCTTAGTAAACATAGTTTCAATAACAGAGCACTAACCTTTGTTGTATTGCATGCAGTAAATGATAAAAACAAAGCACTCAAAATTTGAGGGGAGGGGAGAATGTGGTTGGGATTGGGGGGTTTGTTGAAACTCTGAAGTAATTGTAACCAAGGTACTCTCTAAGTCTAATTACAACCCTGAAGTAATTGTAATATAGCTACTTTATAATTTAGCATGGCCCATCAAAATCAAACCCTTGGAATTTTAAATGAAGAGCACCCTAACATATGATGCTCTAACCATATGCCTAACGGCCAGATCAATTCCAACGAGATACGGAAGCAAAGCACGTCAATTATAACTATACGATCGCCCACATCAGTTTCAACAAAAGATAATTTCGTTACATATTTCCATTAAAGCTGGGATTGGGATTGGGATTGACTGGGATTTGGGAAAACTGTGTGCAGAGAAATCACACGAAGGAAAGTAACCTGTTTCCTAACAGCTATTGTTGGCCATTTGCTGGATGCTTTTCCCGCAAGTCAAAAGCTGAATCACAAGAAAGACAGATTGGCTTGGAAGACTTGACCGATACAACCAATAATAAACTAATAAAGCCATTTACCGCGCGTTTGATTTTGCCAATCTACTCTGTTTTATCATTGACGGGATGTGATATGGCGAAACTTGGCATTCTAATACGAAAATATTAGTATTTGGTCATCGATTTCTGATTTGAAAGCCAATCGGAGAGTTTAGATGGGAACTCCGGCGTTTCCTGATCTCGGAAAGCATTGCTCTGTGGAGGAGTGCAGGCTTGTAGATTTTTTGCCCTTTGAATGCGATCGCTGCCAACAGGTATGGATTCCGGATTCACGTGTGCTGCTTCTGATTATTTACTTTTCGTTTCTGTATCGGTTGATCTACATTATTTTGTGCTGAATTAACTCAATTCAAGACGATGCTCTGCCTGTGTGTGTTTTATTTTTATTTTTAAATCCTGTAAAATTTGAATTCATTTTCGTACATTCCATGCTATATCTCTGAACGGCAGTCAAGGTTGTATACCACTGCTGGGTGTGCATAGGAATTAGGAACACTGATTAAGACTTTGGAGCTTTTTTTCATGTTTTGGTGGAGGAAAAGGTCTATCATCTCTGGAATATGTGAAGCTTCGTTCAGGTTTTTTACGATTTATTTGGTCGTGTCAAGATTGAATCACATCAACTACCATATGCCTTTCCGGCATTCTTAAAACTTAAATGCGTTTATATCTTTGCATCATTGTCTGGTTGTCTGGTCTTGTGAAACCACCGAGAACTTTTCTCAGGATATTCTATTAGGGACAAGGCTGACAATATAATAGGTGCCCTTAGTAAATGGAATCTGTTTACATGATTTTATTCTACATTGGTGAAAAATCTTGATCAATTTCTATTCTTTTAGATAACTGAAATGGTGTCAGTGTTGTGCCATGGAACTTGCATCTTCTTATCAATAAATATTATATTTCAACAGCTCAAATATATGATCTTTATGAGCTTTTAAGGGCTTATGTATTGGGAAGCCATCAAAGAAAAACTAAACACGCATCACATTTGTGATTCATCATTGTAAAAGGAAGAATTAGTAAAGAACTAGAGATTCACAGATGAAATATTGAAATTGTACCATGTTTCGAATTCTATCCATATTTTGAAATTGATCTAGTGGTCCTAAATCAGTGTCTTGCATGAAATGGGAATTGCAAAGGCGTTGGGTCCAGCACAAGACATTGCACATCAAAACTAGTTGTATGAGAAATCTGAATTGGTATGGTCTCTTTAAGTCTGTATGTCATAACTTTGGTTTTGAATATGCGAAGAGAAGGGCTATTGAATACCAAAAGGGTACAAGGAAAAATTATTTATGTGCATAAGTTCAAACCTGTTATTGATATAAGCACCAATGATAAATATGGTACTGGTTAAATTTTAAAGTTTTTAACACTATTATATCCCCCTTCAGCTTGACTCCTTAGAACCTAAAAACCTAGCTAGGAAACTGCTGTTAATCAACGCACGTTTTTATTTATTTAAAATGTGATCATACAATTATTTCCATTTGGCAACCATAGTAAATTATTTGTCATTAAAATTTGGAACATATATTTAAGTTGTATTTTGCAAAGTTGGTGTTAAATCACTTGCATGTCTTAGCAAGTCAATCCACTTCAGTGGACTAAAGGCAGCGATGATGATGGTGCTATTGCAAATTCAAGCATCGTATATTGTTTAAGGGGGGGCATGTTATAAATTTTTTGGATGTTCTCTTAGACATATTGGTTTTGTAGGATGATATATGTTAATTAAGTGACATAAAGGTGCTTAACATGTTCAAAAAATTTTAGGGCATGTTTGGTTAAACAAATATGTATATGCTGAATCTGAAGGTTTGACTTTTTATATTTAAAAAAGTGTTTGGTTGTGTGTGAGTGAGTTATCAGTTTCTTGTGTGAGATACACCCATTTTTATTGCTTTTTGGATTCTTTCCAGATATGATCTTTAAAGGTCTAATTTATCAAATTCTTGAATATTTGGACTCAATATCTACATGGATACAAGCGCCCAGAGATTTACATAGCCAAACGTGTTCTTAAAGATTTGAAGGCGATGGGTTGTTCTGTAAGTCTTGTAGATGACAATTCTCATGGATCAACTACGCCAAAAATGCTTTAAAGATGCATCATTATATCAACCCAGCATGATCTCACCTCACAAAATTGAATAGAAAAAATTATTAGTTTTTAAGAAGGGTGTCCAAGCAGATTTGTGACATACTGGTTATACAAAAATTTTCCTGCAACGTTGGACATCCTGGAAACTAGAAGTGTAGCGTTGACTTTTCTTATGACCCACACAAAAATCCATTTTCAGTTTAGGGAGCTTTAAAGCATGATGAATTTGGGAATAGGACTCAAATACTTTAACAGATGATGCAAATAAAATGACATGATTTTGGTATCAAGATGCTACGACAAAGCAAATCCCAAAGAAATTTTGTAAGCATAGTAGCTTTGGTACACATTATATGTTTACTTGTGACCTTAGAAGAAGTATAAATAACTGAAGAAAAACTAAAATAATTCGCATGACAGAGAAAATTAGAAATTTAAAAGAGTGTTTCAGTGACACAGAAAACAATTATATAAAATGAGTAAGTTTAAACAAGAAAAAATGTACCTTAATTATACATGCAAGATGAAAATTCTTTAAGATGCAGAAAGCATATCCAGAAATGTTTGCATTACACACAACAATATCTCACAAGAGAAGTAAAAGACAATGATTCTATGTTATGTTGCCCTTAGCTAATGTTGTTTCCTATGCAAGGTGAGGGCATGGCGGGCCATTTAAAGATAAATCTCTCTAAATTATTTTATTATTTAAGGAAGCCCACCAATAAAGCTTTGCACCGTTGTGATCTTGAAATTTAGGTCTATCATCGTATGCTATGTAAATGTTGCAAAATTACAGTTTGATTTCACCATGAGGCTATTCAGAGTTCAGTGAAATTAAATAATGGAAAGAAGAATGAATGAGGTATCCATTTTGACTGTTTTTGAGTACTTTCCAATATGATGAGGCTTGAACAGCTTTTTGTGTTATGGCCATTTAAAATTCATTAGTGAAAGAAAATCATGGAAAGAAGAATGAATGAAAGTATTCATTTTGACTGGTTTTAGAATTTTTCCCTATAGCATGAGGCTTGACTTATTTAAATGTTTCGATTACTTCTGTTTCAAGGTTCAGGGGAATGTAAAGGATCGCGATTTGCATAACAGTTTCTCTGATGGTTACATTAATTTCTGATTTGCAAGTATTTAGGGAACAACTGGTTGACAAGTTGATATACCTTTTACTGCAAGGTCACTGTAGACTAGATTAGCGTAATTTTCTTTTTAATAATAAATAATAATATGAGTTCACATTAGTGTAACAGAGACTGCCGTTTATAGTATGTCATAATCAAATCCTTCACCTACACCAATCGTCTGTCTATCATAGATGGGATAAAGGCACCAAGATGATGATGATGATGATAAAAACTATGTGATTATTTTATAAATAACTAATTTCATTAATTAACAGAATCAGTAGAAATAAGACATCAATCTTACTGTGTGATCCATGGATACTAGGAGAGCAATACATTTACATAGATCAACAATGTAAATGTTATAAAAAAGCCATCCATAGCAACTTACATTTTGATAATCATTAATGTATAGCAGTTTCCAACTTTTACATTATTTTTCTTTTTAGGGGGTGTTGAAACTGGAAATAATTGAAATATAACTACATGTTAAGATATATAATCTAGTTACAACTTTATAACTCAGCATTGCCACCAGAATTGAACCCATAACATAGAGCTTCCAAATCAACATGTTGACATTAGATTATTTCTACATGGACTGTTTATTTATGTCTTTTTTCGTAAATTATCCAAAAAATTTAATTTGGTTGTTAGTAATATTAGATCTCAAACGAAATTGATCCTGTCCAAAAATAAAGGGCTACACTTCCTAAAAGAAATTGTCGTTCATGTTTGCAGAAGGCTTTTATTCTTCAATTCTAGCTTATGTTTGTATAAATACCAACTTCAGTTATATTATTTTTTAGTGTTGCTATAAGTCACCATACTAAAAAAGTAAGGATTCGATCAGGTGTTTTGCTTGGAGCATCGAACCTACGGTAGACATAAATGCCCAAGTGAAAGTGAACATGATGTCAATGTTATGGTTTGCCCTATGTGTGCAAAAGGTGTTCGATTGGTTCCAAATGAAGATCCAAATATCACGTGGGAAACACACGTGAGAACAGATTGTGATCCAGCTAACTATGACAAAGTTACGAAGAAGCCTCGTTGTCCAGCACCTGGCTGCAAAGAAACTCTTACGTTTGCAAGCAAATTCAAATGCAGAGATTGCTTGCAGGAAGTTTGTTTAAAGCATAGATTTGGGAGGGACCACAATTGCCCTGGACCTAAAAAAGCCCAGTCTGGATCCAGATTTTCCGGGCTGCTGGGGAAGGGATGGCCAACAGTTCCTTCTACTTCTACATCTGGATTAATTGCTAACTTAAAGGCTTCTGCAGAGTCTGGCTTCACAAAGATAAGCAATGCAATGAATTCTCTGACGCTAAAAGGCCAGGATCAAGCTACACTTACAGAACCATGCCCACGGTGTGGTCTTAAGTTTTCTTCTGCTGTGACATTGGTTGATCATGTTGAAAAGTTTCATGAAAATGGTCCCAAACCTGGGTCCCCTGAGTTGCCTGATGTTTGTCCTAGGTGTGGCCGATGCTTTCCAAATTCTGTCTCCCTTGTCAATCACGTTGAGAAAGACCATGGTGGATCTTCCTTTTCATAATTCTTACACCCAAACTTTAGTTGTAATACATATGCATGCTAGCCAAACTTCATTACCGAGTTATTTTGAATCCACAGAGAATATGTAGTAAAAGACTTCTACTTTGAGCATTCCTTAATTCATGCAAGGATTGGGTCCTTTTTGAAATGAAAATGCAGTATTAAATCCTTGTAGCGTTTGGAATGTAATAATTGTTCTTGGTATCGAATTCGCTACTCCTAAATATAGGATTTGAACTTTGTGAGAAAACAGTCTGTTCCAAACTTTGGTTTTATTTTGATTAAGTTGTTTACTAAAAGTTCAGATTCTATTTGGGTAGTTTGACAAACGAAGAACCTGACCATAACCATAGGCTGATTGGATGGTGGCAATCACGAATACAATCTTAAGGTAGTTGTTATCCTTCACCTAACGCATTGCTAAAAGTTTTTGTCCTCAACCTTAGGGTTATCGTATGTTATAACTATTGGCATGTCAGAGCATAGGTGTATACTAATCCTGAGATAAATATCCTCTGCTTGAGTT
Organism: Gnetum montanum; assembly: GCA_015680685.1. Lineage (NCBI taxonomy): Eukaryota > Viridiplantae > Streptophyta > Gnetopsida > Gnetales > Gnetaceae > Gnetum > Gnetum montanum. Next base: position 25,539 of record MNCI01037513.1, read on the forward strand.
TCAGTTATCCTTTGTAAATTCTCAATCAAGATAGATGAAATGTTTAAGTTTTGAATAGTTTGAAATGAAAATGTGTTTCTAGCAGTGTTCTGCAGGATGCATTGCTGTGGAAAATTTTTTGTTCAGGCCTCGGATGGGGATGATGTGTCCTAAAATGTACAGGGACTTAGATGGAATGTGGTGCATATTACAATATTTCAAAATACATTTAATACCCTACTTACACCTATTTTCTTTTTTGCAAAATGTTTTGACAATGTTTTGTCATTAAAATTGCAGCAAAAACCTCTGAAATATCCCACAAATCACACAATCTGCAACAAATATATCCATAATCTATGGTGCTTCTAAGCATAATCTAATTTAAATAAAACTATTACTTATCATGTTCTCCTAGTTTTCCCAAAAATGCATTTGGGGATTCGTCCCTACATCTTGGGAACGAGGGTTATAGCTTTTTTTTTTTTGTTTTTCTCAACCATTTTTTGCTTTGGATTGTGGTGATGGATTTTTCAGCTAATCTTATTAGAGATACATTTAACATGGAAAACATGATTTTCTTTATTTAAATTAGAAAGTTTGTCTAGGTTGCTCTTAAGATTACACGTAGAAATCATTATTTGGAGTGACGATAAAGTGCTTGTTTCTTATGTTGTAAGACTTGGGCAGACAGATCCACTTGAAAGAGGGTAGGCTTTTTCTTCCCACCAACCTTTTGACAACCTACATTGATGGGATGATCATTGTGCCTAAGTGATGATACTTTGTACTTTCACTATGTTATAAATTTACATCAAAATTGATGAGATGAGCATTGTGCTTAAGTGATGATACTTTGTAGTTTCACTATGTTATAAATTTGCATCAAAATTGCTTTTTTTTATAAGAATGGGTGGGGTGGAGTAGGGATGGGGATGGGATAGGAATGGGGCTTGATATAGTGTAAATATGGTACATATTATTTTCCTAGTGTATTTGTATAAATATTTTTTCAGGGTGTTTTAAGAAAAACATAGATGACACTCTTCTATGTTACTAGCTTGGTGCAACCCATGGAAATTTTCAAGTTAATTTTAAAGTGCTAGCATAATGCAAATCATGAAAAGTTTCAAAGTAGTTATGGCAATCCATCGAAGTCTTGTAGTTAGGTAATACAAATCATGAAAAGTTTCAAAGTAAATTTGTAAAAATAATGTAATGATATTTCAATTTTTTACATATCATAAAGTGCTAGCATAATGCAAATCATGAAAAGTTTGAAAGTAGTTATGGCAATCCATTGAAGTCTTGTAGTTAGGTAATACAAATCATGAAAAGTTTCAAAGTAAATTTGTAAAAATGATGTAATGATATTTCAATTTTTTACGTATCATGGTATACCAACTTAGATATTATTAAAAATGATGTAAAGATGTTCCAACTTTTTGGATATCACCATGAATGGTTTAAATGGTTAGCTTGTGTCTTGTTAGGCAAGCAAAATGTTGGTAATTTAAATCACACTTAAAACATTGTGATATTCCTGTAATATATTACGTTAGCTGCTGTGTTAATGACTTGTATAGAGGAGATAAAAGGCAATGTTTGTATCTCTTAAATGTAACCTACTGGTATATACCTGCACCTAGTAGACTGCAAACTACACCATAAAGTAATTAGAAGGGGAAATAAAACTCACGAGCCGGGAAGATGACCATTTTCAGTATTTTGGGTCATGATATTGCAATGCATGATGGGAAGATTGTTTATAATTTATAACTTAACAACACCTGATCCGCTGTCAACATAGGCGACCCAAAAAGGAAAAAAAACACAGAAGTCTAATTTCAACCTGAAAGCATAAACTTCCCTAAAATCTTGCATAAATATCTTGTTCGCGAATTCAAAATTTTCGAAACATTCGAGTACGTTTTGTTTGGCGAAGCTAGTGGCAGGCCAGGAGTGGCAATATCCGTTAACAACCTCAGACGCATTGGCGGGAGCTTAGCTTATCCAGAGGGAGATGTGAAGCAACGTACATGGCTCTGCTAAACGCAATTGCAGGCTCAGCCTGCAACGCCCTAACAACAAGCAAGCCTTCATTGTGCAGCTTCACAAGGACTAGAACTCCAGCAGCAACGCTGCATTCCCGAGTCTACTTTCCTCGAAGACGGTTCTACTTAACAAGTAAGGTTCTGTACATTATCAGTAACATTAGCAGAATCATTTTAGAATGCATCTGACAAATGCAAATTGCGTAGAAATCCTCGCCATTTCGACAAATGATATCAAAGTCGGCACAAATATCGAGGTTGACGGTGCTCCATGGCGTGTTCTCGGTACGTGAGATTCTCTTTTCTTCGACAAGGCTGTGTAATAGGAAAGAAATGTGTCACCCTCTAACGGAAAAATTCTTTCGTTAACTAAATATGGTTTTTTCTCCCGCGAAGGTATCACATTTGGAAAATGTTATAAATTATAATGTGTTTTCTGTTTACAGAAGGCGTTCAGTTTAGGAGAAAGTAATTTTTAATTTTGATTAATGTTTAAAGGTTAAAGTAAGCAGTAGGTTAAACATTAAGGAACCAAACCAAAATTAAATGGAACATCTAAAAAGTAAAAAGGAACCCTAAGATTTTGTCTAAGATGGAATTTTGTTGTTCCTGCCGATTTTGCATTTATGTAGATTGCTGTACCTCCATCAAGCATTATCACGATGCTTGCCTTTCAAGATTTTTTTCCTTCATGTGAACACTTTTGTAAAATTGAACGCAAACAAATGTTATATGCAACTTTCAGGATCGTAGAATCATTATAACACAATAATTATTAACTTCAATTTATACATTAATTTTCCCTTTGATGTAAATTGTGAAGTCGCCGCAAAAAATATTGTGGTTATCCTGTATCAAAACTGAAGGTCTCACAAGATTGCGATAGAAGGAAAACAGAATGCTTCAGAAAATAAAGCTTGTTTGGTTGTCTTTACGCACTTGACGTTTTTGATTTGCATAGAAAATATTTTGATTAATGAGCATCTACATTGCTGAGAATGGAAGATATTATTTTCTTAAATCAATGGCATGCTTTAACTTTATTTACTTAATATTGATGACACTGCGATGCTTAGAGAGTCGTAAGTGGAATTATCTGAAGGCTTTCCTTTAATTAGTTTCTTTGTTGTTAATCTCTTGATACTTCTGGAAGATTTCTATTTCCATAATTGTAGAAGTTCCAAGTTGCAGATCGATAATCCATAGATAATCTTTTTCTATTTGGTTGTAGTTAATTTATCTTACATTCTAGGTTTCTTAAACAAGTGAAAATAAGATTATATTAGTTAGAATATTTAGACATCATCCAAGCAACATGAACAAGGATTTTTTGCATAAGAAGAAATTCAACTTCTATTTTGGTCTTGTTTTGCTAGATGATTTTATGATAAAGCTGATGTATTTCCTACTCTTTAGTCCTAAATAACATACTTTGTGTCATCATGTATTTTTTATTCTTTTTGTTTTCATTAGTTTATATCATGACTAACTGTTCTAATTTTTAATTTTATTAAAACATTTTTCTGAGAAACCGCTGATTTGTTTTCTGTGTGTTTTTTAAAGAATTTTTACATGTGAAACCTGGGAAAGGTGCAGCTTTTGTGAGGACAAAATTACGCAATTATGTCACTGGCAATACTGTGGAGAAAACTTTCCGTGCTGGAGCACCAGTAAGACACATATTGAAATATCTTTGAATATACCAAGATATTACTATCTTCTATCTCATCAGTTCACATTCAATTCTTTTCTGCTATTTTCTGGTTATTTTGCGGTTTTGTTTAGGCATTCCATGTATGGATTAGTAAATTTGCACACGCTCTTGCTTTTCTGTTACCACTGAAACTGGGAAAAGTATACTCTAGAGGAAAATGAACAAATACACAGGACTACATTAACATAAAAAATGGAAATATGTTTTTGAATTGGACATCATTAATGTGAATACCTTAAGTTGAACGTTTAGTTTTTATCCATCTTCATGTGTTACAAACCACGTTTCTAGGTAGGATATGCAATACATGTACAATTGTACATGCATGGAAATACTTTTCAGATGGATAGGAGAACTCCATCATGCAATATTTTGAGGAAAAAACCTTAAAATCTCAAATACATGTTTGCATCTTCTAAAATCAATGATGTATAGAATCTTCGTAAGGCATACGACTTGTCTCCTGTAGGTCACAATTCAATTATTAAGGGTCATACTGAGATATAAGGAAGTTATGTAATAGCAATGGCTGAAACTGGATTCTTTTAATTTGATCTCTAGGGTTGTCACATAAATGTGATAGGTTACTACATTTTTAGTTCCAAAATAACAACTAAAACTTGTGTAAGCGGGATGCTATTTTACTTGTTGCAAGTTTTTAAGATGGAACTTGTGCAAGATTGGAACAAGCAGGGGGTGTAGGTACAGAATTTTCCATGTCAAGTAAGATTAAAATACTTAAGTGCAGTGAATTTTCACTAGTTGGAAGCAAACTCTAAGATGTGCCTTAGCTCATATAATGTGTTTCAACCATTAGTGCAAACTACAAGACATTGGTAAATTTTTGGCATACTCTTTGATTTTTATTAAAACTGACATTGAAACTGTATTTATTGTTGCACTAGAAAGAAGACCCTAGGGATCAGTTTGGGCCTTAAAGTTGATTAAATGTCAAAAGAATCCCATTATGTTCCCTTATGTTTTTCTCTTTTGTGCCATGAAGGCATTTCTTTCTAGATCCTTTAACAACCCTAAAATGCTCTCACGCCTCATTTCAACTAGAACCCCTTGGGATCTTGCCCAGTCTTCTCTAAAATAGCCATGCGTAAGGTCCCAGTTAAGCTACGTGAAAATCTTTTGCACAGACTGTTTTTCCCTTAAAAATATGTATCATTCTAAGTAGACTTATGGGATCTACCCATCGTAGACAATTTACAGCTTGGTTTTTAAACTATAACAATCAGGAAGATAAAAGAAATTTTAGGTTGAAACTTCTACAAAATTGTAATGACGAACAGTCCATATTATAAATATAAAGAAATTCAATAGACAGTTCATTATAATATTTATAACATTCTTTGTAATTTCCGTAATTTCCAAGCAGCATACTTAAATATGCATTCACATTTCTATGGTGCACTTTTCAGCTTGCTGTTATGTCTGAATACCAAGCACAAAGAGAGATTTTTGGACTTGAAGAAGCCTTTTCCTACATATGCGATTAATCTATGGTGGTATTCATGCACCATTTCTTTTCCTACCTTTCAACTTGTCTTCACTTCATTTACTCTTAATAGTCTTAATCAAATCTTCCTTCGTGATTTTAAAGGAAGATTTATTGATCCCGTTGCTTCCTGTTTCAAACGACATACTCCTAGTAAACCTCTTGGCTAGTTTGTTAACATATAATGCCCAGGTTTTTGTACCATACTTCCTGCAAGAACAAATTTGGTTATGGAATCATTTTGGATTTTCCCTTACTCCATGTGGACTAAACTGTAACTTCAGGTAACTATGGGGCATAAAGATTATTGCGAATATGATACTTCAAATTGCCTGGATTGCTAACAAAATATTCTTGTTTTTCCACATAAATAATATTTTGATCTACAGTACCATCACAGTTGTTTTTAAAATTCTCCTTATTTCTAAGGCTCTTTTTACTGATGCGTCAAAACTGCCAGCTGGTAGAAAAAGATTTGTCGTTGAATGGAGAATTATAAATCTGATCCTATAAGAGCAACTCCTTTCAAGAAATGTAAATAACCACTATCAGCTAGTGAAATCTCTGGAACGGAAGGGTAATGTTAAAACGATGATAAATTTTCTTTGCATATGTTATTAACAGTATGCTTGTTGGAAAGTTGCTTAATCCAGAAGATTCCAGAGTGTGGAAACCCTAATCTAAGAGGCATCTAAAGGGATGTAGAAACGATCATGAGAAGTTATAAGAAGGAGGTTTGTGGCATGCCTGTGACACAAGGAAGATAGAGTTGCATCTTTTAAAAACAAGAGCTTTGCATTGCTTTCTAGTGGTTTTCTTCCTTACAAGAATATTTTTAGCATTTCCACGTAAGTCGTGTTTTGTTTCTCGTTCTGTTTTCTCTTCACGGATTTTGTTTAATATGCAACAATACAATATATAAAACCGCCGCTTCATTAATCTTCCAGTGTCTCTTTATATTCATAATGCTTCTTGAACGTGAAAGGCTACCGTAGAAAAGTATTTGCGGATCAATTAAATGCTGCTAATTTCTTGGATTCTTGAATTTACAGAAAATCAAGTATTTGAGAGCACTACCATTGCTTGATCATTCCGAAACACAAGATTGTTTAAATGTCTCTCTTCCTAGTTAATAATCTTCATGGCTTTACCGAGAATTACCTCTTATCTCTTGGCATTCATTGTCTTCTTTCAGCTATGCTGTTTAATTTTTCATATGTTTATCGCCATGAATCTGCTACCGTTTGCCACTGGCTTCCACTTAAATAAGGATTCTAAAACTATATTGTCTTATCTACAAAATCCTCCCTCAAGGCAATATGTTACATACATGACTCTGAAGTATCATCATTCTGCACATAAGTCATGTAATAAACAGTCTGAATCAAAATATTTTCACTTTGTACAGATGCTCTCTCAACCTTGTGGAACCAGGTGTACTATTCTGTTGTTTTCCATTATTACAGAAGGCCTTGTTACAGTTGATACTGTGGCTGGAAACGTTTCTTGCCATCTAATAAGACAACCAGCGTTGGGAATGGAAAATTTTTCTAGCTGAAGAATCTAAAGAATTCCTGCTAATGCTTGATATGTAAAATTTTCCCTATAAAGGATCTTGCTTTTAGTTCTCACCATACACACTTATACGGATCTCATTATTTGTCAATTTCTCTCACATCTGGGTGGGTGTTTCTTAGCTTTGTCCAAGCAATATGGTGTCTGCTGGATTATTTCTTTCACAATTTACCTTACTTAATGGGTTAATCTATGTTGATGGGATAAAGGCACCAAGATAATGATTTATCTGTCATCTATTACCATTATTGGTTTACTTGTTAGATGTATATGGTCCATTAAATTTTTAGCAGTTTCCAAAGCAGTTATGAGCGGCCTAATTGTAATTGTTTTCATTTATGCGGGATTTCTTGGTAATGTTCAGTTTGTGTACATTACGTAATTGTGAAATTTTTATGTTAAGTTTGTGTACATTACGGATTTGGCATGTATTTTTGCATGATTTTGAATTTATTAATTTTTTATGTTTCACGATTTGAATTTTAACAATGCCAGATAGATGAGGCGAACATAACGAAGGAGACTAAGCAGTTCACGTACAAAGATGGCCCACTTTTTGTATTCATGGATATGGTGTGTATTCCATGCCTTTTCATTTAAAAAATGGTTAACTTATTCATTTTGTAGAATGTAATTAGGGATCTGGTGATTTTTGCCTCCTTTTTGCTGGATTCATTGGAACAAATGAATACGCTTAAATGAAGATTGGAGGTCATTTTCCTTTTTTTTGAATTACTATTTATGTTGCTTCAGAAAATCATATCTGTTTACAAGAGGATCAAATTCATCAACGTAGCCGACTCCAAGCTAGGATGATGATGACCAGATTCATCAACGTGGCTTTACCTTCGTCATAGCAAGCTTGAAACACTGACATTTTTTATGCATATATGGTCTTTGTTGTCAGACTACATATGAGGAATCCCAGTTAAACGAATCAGATCTTGGAGACAAAACTAGATGGTTGAAGGAAGGAATGGAATGTTCTGTCCTAAGTTGGAATGGTCAGGTATAATTTGTTACCTTTGAACTTGTTCCCAATTCTAGAGTGATTACACATGCAGGAAGGTAGCCTTCTGTGATTTGAATGTTCTACATGATCCACACCCGGTTTTCCTCCTCTCACTTTTTATGTTGTTTGATTTGTTTAAACTGTCTGATGATCAAATGCAATTCATGCTGTTACAGGTCGTGGACGTTGAACTCCCCATTAACGTTAAGTACAAGGTCACCAGAGGCGAAGCCGGCGTGAGAGGTGACAGCGCAAGAGGTCAGTAAACGTAGTTCTAGTGGCTTTTTTTTTTTTTTTTTTAAAAAGAAAATTTGGCCGGGGAATTTTTTTTCAAGCTAGTTCATGGGTTTTCTTGCAGCTGGANTTTTTTTTCAAGCTAGTTCATGGGTTTTCTTGCAGCTGGAACAAGACCAGTGACCATAGAAACTGGTGCTACTGTAAACGTTCCATTGTTTATTGATGTTGGAGAGGAGGTTGTCGTAGACACGAGGAGCGGAACATATGTTACACGTGGTTAGAGAGTACATTTTATAATGATTCTTTATTTACGCTGGGAGCCAAACTAATGAAATTTAGCAGGGGCAGAATGTAGTTCGTATTTTTTAGCTGCTCACCTACCTGTTCATGGAGCTTGAAATTTTCTGCCTGGTTTTGGCATCAAATAATAATAATGCTTTGTCCAAATGTTTAGCTCCTTTTTCATTAAATGCTACAATGCTACGGTATGGTTATTTAAAATTAAATGATTGTTTACGAGACATCGAGAATAAGAATGTTCTTTTGTGAAAATAGTGGTTAAATGCGGCCTACATCAAATCCGCTTTTTCTTTAAAAAAAAAAACCCTTAAAACATGACCAACACGTCTTGCACGATGGGGGAGTTGAATCTCTATTTAATTGATGTCCTCGACCCTTGGGCTTGACAATAATCAATATTTATTATTATAAATAGTGGGTAATATTGAATAGTTATTAGTATTATAAACGATGATGTTTACAATTATGGAAATAATGAATATTTATTATCATAAACAATGGGTAATAATGAATATTTATTATTAATAAAAACGGTGATGGTTACGATCATGGCGATAATTAAGGTGATGATGATTATGGTGTTATGCAGTATTTATAGATATTGAATTTAGGCATCGTGTTACAAGATTAAGAGGTGCAATATTAGAATTCGTGCATTTTTAAAAACATGGATCCTGCTACTATTAGTCCTAATAGAGAAGGTGAAGAACACTTTTTTTAAGATCCGCAACAACAACCATTTATTACAACAAGTAATGTGATTCATGGAGGTTGTGGTAGTGGGCGTGTGTGGGCATGGTGGAGGTAGAGGATTACCATGGATTATAAAAACTAAACTGCAGAGGAGAGGACAATTTCTAAAACGAGAAGCAAAACAATGTGAATGAGAACGACAACTAATTTTATGAAATTTAGAAGTATGTAATTTTTGCATTTTTTAATATTTCAAATTAAATATTTATCATAGAAATTCTTTTCATTTTATTTACATACTTACATTGCATATTTTTATTGGCTGTGTCAACTTCAAATCCCTTCTCATCACTTGGAAATTCATCCAATGCAATGATCTACATTATTGATACTAATAATGTTAATAATCAAGAAAAAATGCAAGTTGGTGTTTGTCCATACTCAAGTTGGTACATATTTTAATTCAATTTTTAGTTTAAATTTTGAAACATTTTTTGCACGACATTACAAATGCATTTGTGTCTATTAATCAAGCAACATCTATTCCAGAAATCACACACGAAGAAGAATAACAATTGCAAGAAGATCAAGAACAACCACATTATAGTGAGAGTCAGTGCCAAAAGAGGCAATGTCAATAGGAGGAAAATTTATTTCATTGAATAAATAAAGCTACAAATGTTGCCATTGCACCAACAATGAAAATGCCTTCTTTAGAACCTATTTAATCTTTTCCAAAATTGCAAAAGGCAAGTACAGAAATTGCTCAAGTAATACATAATTTTAATATTGTAGTTAAAAGTTTTGCAAATCCACGTTCTTGCAATATATGCAACAAAATGTTTCTTGCCATATTATTGGATTCACCCAGAAGGAAAGGACCCACATGCAATAGGTGCATTAATGAAAAGAAACATAATATTCTTGATAGTTTTGGTTGTGAAATCAAATGATTTTTTGTTGAAAATAACATGGATCTTGGTATCCAACCACCTATCCTAGGCTATTTAACATGAGGTTGAAAAAATGTTAATTACAAAAATCAATCCCATTTTACAAGTTACACATGTAGTTGGTGGACTGTTTAAGTATAAAGGTTACATAATTAGCTTTGCTCAGGATGTCACACAGATTACTAAAAGACTTTCTTTTAGAATTAAAGATATTCTTTTCTTAATATTGAGAAGAGCAAATCAAATGGGCACCAGAGTATAATTTCATGAAGTTTTGATTTTTAAGAAGGTAAATGATTCGTACTATCAAGATGTTGAGATGGATATGCATGCAGTAAATGATGTTGCTAATACTAGTGATGTTAACATTTTCCATAGCATTCCTTATATTCCATTTTCAGAAAAGGATGGAAAAATGAGATTGCAGTTTCAAGGTCCTTTGTTTCAGACATATGAAAAAAACATTATTAATCACACATTATCAGTTGCACGTCTTTGAATTGTAAGAAAGGAAATTGATTGAATAAGAGCATGGATGCATAATCCATGATTCAGATGTTGCTCAATGGCCTCTAATTCTCTTATTAATGCATGATGGAGTTATTTATGATGGCATTTTCAAGTCTTTTTCCTGAAGGAAAATGTGATTTTCTTGAGCAAAGAGCTAAAGATGTCAAACTGCATGAATATGCAAAATATTTTATTCATTACAAAGATGGTAGATTTGGACACCACAAGCGATTGAGGTAAATATTAATTCTTTATTTGTTTGTTATTATCATTATTCATAATGTTTTTTTTATAACATTTAAACAACGATGTATGATTTATTTGTAGGTATTATATCTATAGTATCATTACAAGGAGACAATTAATGGAATCTATTGTTGTATTTTTTTTAAAAAATATTGTTGATGCACCCATAACTATTGAATAACTATGAGAATTATTGAATAATGCTCCATCACATGTCATTGTTGATAATTTAATGTGATATGGTACATCCATTCGTGGATAATGTAAAGCAGAGCTAATTGACATGGTGAATCAATTGGGAACACCTACTATTTTTTTTTTTTTTACTTTGAGTGAGGGCAGTAGATTTCTATTGGCTTGAGTTGCATAATTTGATGGAAGGAGATCCACTTGAGAACTCATCAGAACTCAAAGGTTGGAGGCAAAGTAATATCATAGAAAATCTACATATAGTTGTAGAGTTCGTGCATCGTCGTCACATTGCCTTTCTTAAAACAGTTTTGTTAAATGAGTTCCATGTTGTTGACTATTGGATATGATATGAGTGGTAGCATCGCGGATCTCCACATGTGCATGGTTCGACCATGATCCTCACGTCATTTTTTATTCAATTATATGTATCCCAAGATTTACATTGACATCTAAATAATGTAAGTTCTCATTTATCTTTTCTATTCTTCACACAGTTTTTTTGCTTCAATTATATGTATCCCATGATTTACATTGACATCTAAATAATGTAAGTTCTCATTTATCTTTTCTATTCTTTACACAGTTTTTTTGCTGATATTGTTTAGAATATAGAGATATTAATTTCTCCATTGTTACTTCTTTCAATCTGTCTTCTCACTCAGGCTTTACATGTAAATATGTTACGTCATCTATGTGAGTTGACTCAAAAACATAAACATAAGTGAGCATTATTTATGCAAGAGATTTACTTCCCAAAAACGCCATGAATAAACAAAGAAGGGGGTAAAACTAAATTGGGTAAGTGGTAGAGAAACAAAGAAGGAATAAGTGATTCTGTTTTTAGTTATCTTGTTACCTGGTTCAGTAGTCGGGCTTGGTTAACATCATTTTTTTTTGAAAAATCATCTTGGCTAATTGATATATATATATCTAAGCTAGTTTCTAAAAAATAAATAAAGGAATTCACCGTTAACAAGCTCAAAGGTGGGTTTTATTTTATTAATGATAAATGGGTTTGGCTATTAACCTCTCTTCAACCCGTGGTCTCTTGTAATTGGTGATGGCCCACCAATGTGAAATGTTGTATTCCTCCTTTTTTCTTGGTGAAAAAAATATTAAACTTTGTATTATTTAAAAAGGTCTTAAAAATATAATAACATTAAAAAATAGGTTAAATCTAAATGTATTTAATTACTTTTATCAAGAGCTTTGTAATTAGTTATAACATGACTCATTTGATTAAAACATGTAATTTGTAATTTGCAAATTAGGTTCTACCGGTGATGATAAGTGTTTTAACCTAAGAATAAGAACATGGTAATAATAATTTGCAAATCACAAGTTTTTGTTTTACCCTAAAGACAAATAATTAGGTTTTAGATCATCACCCTAGAAAGTATTTTCCAAAATTTGTTCATAATGCATTGAAATAAAACCTATAACATGCATTTTCATGTTAAAAAAATTCCCATTAAGTCAATATTTTATTATGTGGTTTATGAAACGGAGCAATGAGGCAGATGGTATGCACATAGAATGCTACAACTACGTTCTACCTTACCACCGGACTGATTTAGAAGGTCGATGTGGTTAACATACATGTTGCCTTCGAATTCTGGGACCTTATTAAAATTAATTGCACTGTTTCCTTCCCAAATCTTGTGAATGAAAGCCTGAATTAAGAGGAGAACTTTTTTATTTAAAAAAAAAAACACTCATATTTTGTACATGCTCATTCATGCGATCTCTCGGGATCCCAGCATTGCTTAAGCATGGCGATGGGCATGCTTTAATACGTTTGATGACAACTGCGATTTGCATTGACACATGAAAGTAATACAATTATATTTTACATGAAGGATGGCAGAATCCAAACGCCAAAATTTCCAACATCAATTCCAACGCCTTGCATTCTTCGTTAAATTCCCTTTTGATTTGCCTTGTTGAAAAGCCAGCGCCTTTTGTTTCTTTAGCATCTGCCTTTCGGCCTGCCCACTCAGAAGTACACAAAAATAAATAAATAAATAGGTAAAATTAAAAACATGATTGAAAATTCTGAAATGATAGTTCTAGGAAATTCCAGTTATCTAAATACATAGTCTAAGCAACTTAACGTTTAACTTAAGATGCTGCAAAACTCTCTTGGCTAATGCCCTTTAGCATATCCTTCCGTGGCATGTGTATCATACATGGACCCTATAATTTACCTAACCACAAGCATGTGTGTCAAACATGGACCCCATAATTTACCCAACCAGAAGCCACCTGTTCAAAGTTATCCAGGTCTCACTCAGTCAATACGTCAACGTTCAACATCACAAAACTTTATTTATGAATTAAGGAACGATATTCATTCAGCTAAATTGCCTTTTAATTTTTACTAATCAACCGCCAGAATTCTATCATTGTACAACGAAGAAAGGGGAAAAAACATAAGATATTCAAACTACACTGTTTCAAATCCCCTTGAAATCTTAACATATCCAAGCATGTATGTTGTAGGGAAAGATAATTCGCATTAGGTATCGAAACAAATTTGACTCTGGGATGCCTACCAAAATTAATTCATTTCTTAAATGAAGAGAATATTGGAGGTAAAGGCAACGTGCCTTCAGATGCGAAGCATATTTTATATACGTACATACATGTAAACATACAAGCCTATAACAAAGCAAGGTGTTATGTCTGCTGACCTTGTTCATGTAAGAAACACTTCCGAACAAACAACAGAAAAGTTAATAAAAGATATGGCAAAATATATGAAAATTTAGAACCGTTGGATTCTTTCGGGGGCAAGCTGTAATGGCTATCATTTGGAGTGATGATAAGATGCTTGTTATTCAGGTAGTAAGATGAATTTGGGTTCAAGCTTAGCTACTCAAAAATAGATTAAGCTTTCACTCATTTACTGCCCTCTTAGACCTGTTTGGACCATAATAGCAAGACGACAATTGAGCCTCTGAGTGATGACCCTTATTAAGACTATGATGACAGTTTAAGACACATGCTCGCAAATATATAGTGCAGGCTACTGAAAGTCCTCTGGTGCATGTGAACTACACGGCCAAACAATTTTAAATAACATATACATCCAAACAATTTTAAACCACATATACATTCAAATAGCTAATACCATGCAGACGAACTAACAAGAAGAGAATATAACAAACAATCAAATCATACCTTTGACATCTTAGATTTGGCTTTCTCTTTGGGAGCTTTCTCCTCTAGTTCCTGTTCCCTTTCTAGCTCTTTTTGCCTTGCTTCAATGTTCTTTTCAAGATAATACTGAAATATACGACAGGCATATTATTACCTCTCCTTGTGTTGATCTTAACAATATATAATGTCATTTTCAAAAGCAAATTATTATATGACGACATAAGCCTCATGACAGCTAGACATATTGAATTCTTAGAATAAATGAATGGCATGTCCCACATTTGAAACAAGGAAAGCAAAGCTTGTTGAGCATCTTCGCTGTTGGATAATGAATTACACTTACAAAAGTTCCAAAAGGTCATTAAATCCACATACTAAAAGACCTGTCAAAATGAAAAACGTACATTATAGTCGCCACTATAATCCTGCAACAATCCATCTTTCATCTCAACCACTCTATTGACTATTTGTCGCAGAAAATATCTGTCGTGAGACACTGCAATAACGGTCCCTTGGTATTCCCTTAGTGCTTCCTGGTAGATGTATTGTAGCAAAGTAATATATCTTAAATGAGTTCAAATCCAGAAAAAAGTTCACCAAATATCATAAAATTCACAACACAAAAATAGGTAACTTTACTATAATATAAAAAACCATTCTGCTTTGTTTACCTCAAGCATCTCTTTGGTGGGTATATCAAGATGATTTGTTGGTTCATCCAACACCAGCAATGTGGATGGAGTCACCATGAATTTACAGAATGCAAGGCGTGCCTGATACGACATAATCAACCATAGATCTCGTTTTTAACAAGTACTTAAAAAATAAAGCAAGAAATTTTTTGTAGAATTTAAATATACACAAATCATAAGAAAAGAAATTGAGAGAGGAAGAAGGTAGGAGCAAAAGATTTCCAGGCCTGTCTAACGACCATCTAAGAAGCCACATAAGATATTTGATTTCATGTTAAACTTGGAAGCTTGAACATAAATCCATTTACGAACATAAGAGACAATATAAAACTCAAGCCCAGATTCAAAGATGTCTGAAAATTCAGGTTGCTTAAAATAGGCATTGCAATTTAACCTCAATAAAAAATGTCATATCTCAACTCTAATAAATGGCCACATCACCTTAAGCTAAGGTCTCCAAAAACAGCTTAATATACCAAAAGGGCATTCCTCCATGAAAAGTTTGCAGATACCCAATTTCATGCATTGTGGAGGGAAGGAAGGACATAACCGAAAAGCATGGAAACAGAAAATGGAATATTATAGCAGTTACAGAACAATAACTGTATCAGTGGTTACAAAATAATGAATAGGCACGCTTTGAAAGAATGCTTTTGGCAACATCCATTGCTCACTCCTTCCTTCTTCCTTTGTGACTTGTGCAACTTCATCATCTTTCATCCGGCATACTTCCTCTTTATTTAAACTCGTCAGTTGCCTTAGTGGTTCATCTAAACATATGACAACCATCTTCATACACTCAAGACAATTTATGAAGATCTTGGATGGCAATGGTTTTTAGTTAAACATCAGTGTGTAGTTCAATGGTAGTTATGGTTCATGGCATCTCAAGAAATGTGATAAACCAACCCCAATTTTTAGGCAGTTCCCTAGGTTTATAGTAAGCTGCATGTCTTCCCTGCTATCACAGCCTTACTCCATCTATCTGGGTTGGCTGTTTTAGATCCCTTTTGCAAGTTCAGAGGTGAATATAGAGCCATTGTCAAGTGTTTGCAGCTCAAGACATTAATACCTTTAAATCATCTTCTAAATGTAAAATCAATTTGATAGCGAAATAACTTTTTCCATGTTCCCTCTCTAAGACTCAGTTAGCTTAGGTACCTTCCAAGTGCAGTTCATATACCTCTGTCTGTTGGGGGAATAAAGGCACGTGATTATTGCATTTGCATTAATAGAGATTCTCGCAGTTCCAGCAGCCAAGTAAACTCGCCATTAAAAACTAAAGGCATAAAAGATTACAGTCTATGTAAGAATAACTGAGCATTTATTTCCCGTTTTAATTAATATATAAAAGTTTGGTTTCCTACATTCAAAATGATTTTATACAGAAGAAAAATGCATCTTGTAAGCTGCATACTCAAAAATCAAAATATGAAAATGATATGTAGCATGTCTTTCTGACATACCTTTTCACCACCACTAAGAACAGAAACTTTCCTGTTCAGCATATCTTCCTTGAAATTGCAACGGCCCAAGAGTGCTTTTATGTCATTGATTTTCCAATTATCTGCAGCTTCCTCAACTGTCTCAAGCACAGTTTTTTCCAAATCTAATGCTTCTGCCTGCATAATGCAAATATAGTTCATTAATGATGCAGACACCACACATTGAATCCCTCGTGTGATCAATTTTACAACCTTGGAAGCAAAGCTTCGACATGACAATAATTATTGTCATTGCTTAGAGAAATGTAGAATGAAATATAAGATTGAAATATGAAATGCCATGGATTTTAATGATACATTGAAAGAACAAGAATACAAAAAGTAGGATATAAATTCTTACAAGAGATAAGCAAACAACATTAATAACAATAACAGTCCACCCTGGGAAAATATCCAACCAATGAAAAAAAAAGCAGCAGTTCAATAGAATCCATACTAGAATTCAAACTACCTGATTTTGTTCGAAGTAATTTGGAAACACATTATAGTCCCCAATCTTCACATGACCGTCAGCAGGTTTCTCATAACCCAGTATAAGCCTTAGCAATGTGCTCTTACCACATCCATTCCGGCCAATAATGGCAAGCTTTTCACCTCTTGTAATAAGGAGGTCTGCTTTCTTAAATAGCTCCTAAGATTGTGAATAACAAGAAAAGGTTTAGAAACAGAATGAACAATCAATTAAAATATTTAAATTTTGTGGGGAAGGGCACAATTACATACGGTACCCTCATACTCGAAACACAATTTATCGATCCTTACAACCAATTTTCCACTACGCTCGAGCTCTGGAAACCTGAACTTGATTTGCTTGCTTTCAAATGGCTTTTCAATGGCATTTTCATCTTGAAGCTTTTCCAGTTTCTGGCAAACAATAAACCATAAGTGCTTAGTGTTAATCATGCAATTCAAATCAATTGCACATCTCAAACATCTTTTGCCATAATTCTCGGGGGATGACCGACATGATTGCTCTTGCTTCTAAATCATGACATAAGACCCTAAAAACATGAGATCTAAGTATGGTATACTCCCAAATGTAGTGTCTATAAGGATTTTTTGAAACAGAAACGAGTGATGTTCTAAAGGCTAAAGTGAAAATTAGCTCCATCAGTTCCTGCAAGTTGTAAAAACTGGTCCATATAGTATACACGGCCCTTCTGGGGGAGTGAATGCGATCAAGGCGAGGATACGATCTTACAGATGATCTTACCGAAGAACACGAGAACTTCAGAGAGCACCCACCTGCATTTGGCATAACGCTGTTGATTTTTGCACAACGTATTCCGATACAACTCAGGGTTCAGTGCAACAAGTCAGATCTCTAACCAACTAAACTGCAAATCATTAATCCAATACATGTATGACTTTTACGCTATAAAAGGGTACCTTAGCGTCTTATTCAGTATTCCGTAATCCTAGGGTGCAGAGCTTCACAAACATAGAAACTTGCAACTACGTGAGCCCAAAATCATACAACCAAAAAGTTTAATCTCCACCTTCCCAACACAAGTTGCCTGCTTAAAGCTACCCATTTTACTTTGAAATTCCTATATTCTAACATAAACAGTTGCGTTTCCCATAGCATTAAATTTAGGGAAATGACAAAGAAACATGAGAGTAATCTAATGGTGACGAATGGAAAAGATTGTGAAACCTTCTCTGCGGATGCTGCACGTCCCGACTGAGAGCCGGCGCTTAATCTATTGATCAGGTCCTTTGTGCTGTCAATCTCCTTTTGCTGTTTCTCCCATGCTATGCGCTGTGCCTCAATCCAGGCTGCTTTGGCAACCACGTAGTTGGAGTAATTCCCATTGTAGGTTCTGGATGCTCCCATGTCTGTCTCGACAATCTTTGTGCAAAGTTGGTCAAGAAAAGCCCTGTCATGGGACACAACCACCATGGGCACAGTTCTCTGCTTGAGATAACCTTCCAGCCATTCGATCGTGTTAAGGTCCAGATGATTCGTCGGTTCGTCCAGAAGCAGGAGGTCGGGTTCCTGAAGCAGTACAAAAATCAGAGACCTTAAATTCATTTACTCCCGGTGGCTTTTCTTCTTTTTTTTATAGGCCTAAACGGATATACGACATACTCCCTCGCTTAAACGGAAAAGCACACACATAGATTGAAACTTCAGGATTTATTTCAATGTTTCAATGGAGAATAACATCCCTGGATTCTTTTTCACAATTCAGTTCATTTTTTCATGCTCGCATAGAAAATTCCATTGCTTCTTTCTCACTTCACTAGTTTACTTAAACGAAAATTGCAAACCTAAATTCATTCTTTCATCTTTGAATTAAAAATTACAACATGCATTCATACTTTCATAAGTTGCAAGTGACGAACCTGCAAGAGAATTTTTCCAAGCGACATTCGCATCTGCCAGCCGCTACTATAGGACGAAACAAGGCGGTCGCCGTCCTCGAGCGGGAACCCTAGCTCAAGCATAATCCTGTTAATCCTGATCTCCATATCGTTAAACTCCGACGCGCAGGCCTGTTTCTGCAGAGTATCCATCTCGTCCAGCAATCGTCCCATCAAGTCCAAATCGTCGCCACACGATTCCAGAGCCTTCTGAACGCGCTCCATTCGGCGCGCAACCTGCAGCTGCTCTTCGAACGCACTAAGAAATTCTTCACGCACAGTCCGGCTAGGCGAAACATCGAATTCTTGCGTAAGAAACGCGATTTTCATGTTCTCACGAGCCCTAATCACGTTGCCGGAGTCCGGCTCCATCTCGCCAGCAATGATTCTGAGCTGCGTCGTTTTGCCGGAGCCATTGATGCCGACGAGTCCAACTCTTTCGCCCTTCTTGACCTCCCAGCTCACATCCTTGAGCACTGTAACTCCCTTAAAGCTCTTGGTGATGTTTTCCAGCCTCACGCCGCTCGAAATGCTCGAAGCTCCGGCCATGTTGCTACTTTTCTGGCCCTTTCCTTTACTTCTCCCTTTGCTTTCTTCGTTCTCTCCATCCCACTCCCACTCCGCAACAGCATCATCGCTGGTCCGCGTTTCGGCAACTCCACTTGCGACCTTTGCCCTGGTTTCGCGTATCGCAATTCCCTGCGCGGCTTCGCAGAGCCTGAAACTGATGCTGCTGCTGCTGCTTCTGCTGGATGAAATTGTGAACGAAATTCCGGAATTCGCTGTAGCTTTTCTGACATTGCAGGGAATTGCAATGGAAGCACCAAGGAATTTCGGTTTTGCGGAATTGCAGGAAAATTGAGCCGTTGCATTCATTTTAGCAACCAAGGCAGGACTGAAGAAATGGATTCTGCTTCTGCCGTTGCAAGTTGTTGCGTAAATAATGAAGTATTTAGCTGGACTTGAAGTGTGTATGAATATGAATATGCTGCTACTGGTGCTGCGTCAGCCATGCAACCGAGGGAAAATGCTGGTGAACGATAACATGCCTCCAATGTAGGGCTGAGAAATTTTGCCACGAAATGGTGCTTGAATTTGTTTTCTTGTGGCCTCGCGCTCTAGCGAAGCCGATCTTTGAACTGCAGCTTTGGACTCGGCGTTCTGAAAGGTAATACGGTCGCGATAAACTTGTTTAACGCGATCCGTGGAAAATATATTTATGGTTTTTGTTTTTCGCGGGCGAATATGATGGGAGCTCTTGTGGTTCGGACGTCTGCTCGTTGTATCGAAGAGTGTAAATATTTTTGAATTTCTATTTCTTTAGAGGAAACTCAAAAAGCATGGACCATGCAAAATATAAGGTTACCAAATTGAACTTCAGTCGTCAACCAAACAGCAACTTTTATGGACAACATCAGGAGGAAGGTGTCATTCACGGTAGGTAAGTAGAAGAAGGATTAGAGTTCAAACAATCAAGCAATAGCACGTATGTCATCATCTTCAGCATTTTAGGAGGAGAGAGTTGTCACGACCCTTTGAGTTTCCGATGCCAAGGCTCGTGTGCAGTTGTGCACGAGCTACGGTTGGTGCACACCCAGGGTGTGGAAAGACATTTGTTGGGTTGCAGATGAATGTGGAGTGCGTGTGTGCACTTAGTAACCCGAAGTGGATGGCACGTGTAGGAAGCGCGTTGGGTAGCTGGAGTTACCCAGACAGATGAAGTCAGGCGAGGCGCATGTGAGGGGGCTACAGCTGGAGTCATTTAGATGTAGCACATGCACATCTGTTGCCACCAAAGGAAGCCAAGTGTGATGCATGCAAGGGAAGCTACAGCTGGGTGCGACCAAATGTAGCGCATGCACATCTGCTATCGCCAAGTGGGGTGAAGCAGATGGAAGATAGAACTGACAAGAATAGGTTATGTGCATACTCCATGTTGGAGATGTAGTGCCAGTCATGGGAGCGTGTTGGCAAGGTCGAGTACACCCGCACTTATAAATCTAAGAGGTGTTCGTGCACCTCAGGAGGGGGAGCCTACAATGGAATAGAATGCCACAGGGGCGATCGACATCATGTAACGCCAATACGAGAGCGTACTGTACAAGAGCGTATTGGCAGGGCCAGGAACGCCCGCGCCCATCCAAGAGGTGTTGGGGCACCTTTGGATCTACCGAAGAGGGGAGCGATTGCGGAGAGCGATCGAGGTGGCGCTAGTCACAAGAGTGTACTAGCAAGGTCGCAAATGCCCACGCCTATAAACACCAGAAGTGTTGGAGCATCTCTGGAGCTGTTGTTTAGCTACTGGATGTAGTGCCAGTCATAGGAGTGTACTTGCAAAGCTAAGAAGCGTTGAAGCACCTCTAGAGCTACAGGAGGTAGTGCGTTAGTTGTGGGAGCATGCTGGCAGGGCCAAGAATGTCTGTGCCCAAAAACACGAAGTGTTGGAGCACCTCTAGAGCTACATAAGGTAGTGTGCTAGTTGTGGGAGCACATTGGCAAGACCGAGAATGCCCGTGTCTATAAACCCGAGGTGTTAGAGCACCTCTAGAGCTACAGGAGGTAGCGCGTTAGTTACGGGAGTGTACTAGCAGGGCTAGGAATGCCCATGCCCATAAACACAAGGTGTCGGAGCACCTTTAGAGCTACGGGATGTAGCGTGCCAAATACTAGAGTACTGGCAAGGCCGGGAATGTCCGCGCCTATCAGAGGTGTAGGGGCACCTCTGGAATGACTGTTGTAAGCTACAAGGTGTAGCGCCAGTTGTGGAAGTGCACTGGCAAGACCGGGAATGCCTGCGTCTATAAACTCAAGGTGTTGGAGTACCTTTGGAGCTACAGAGCATAGCGCTAGTTATGAGAGTGTACTAGCAAGACCGGGAATGCCCGCATCTATAAACATGAGGTGTTGGTGCACCTCTGGAGCTCCTGGGAGTAGCACCAGTTGCGGGAGCGCACTGGCAAGGCTGGGAATGCCCGTGCCTGTGTTGTTGTACTATACCTTTGGGGGTAAAGGTTGGGAGTTTTCCTGTAAGCTTGTTCTCCTATTCTTGAGCATTGTTGCGCATCGTTGCGAGTAGTTGGCTAGGTGTGGGGGCACTTAGAGTTATCACTTGGTGAAAAAATTTTCCGCTGCAATTCAACTGGTGACAAGAGTACACCAAGCAAAGGTTGTTAGGTTGAAAGATTAGAGTTCAAACAATCAAGCAATAGCATGTACGTCATAATCTTCAGCATTTTAGGAGGAGAGAGTACACCAAGCAAAGGTTGTTAGGTTGAGCAACTTATTCTTCTATAGGATTTTATAAGGTGGAGCTCTTCGTAACTATTGATGTCAAACTCACCCATGCTAGGCACGGGGCCATGATTTACTGGTCGAATTACTAGGGTATGGTCTCACAATTTGAATAGGGTGAATTCAATGAGAGGTATCATGCAACCTTTAAATTATTGTCACTTATCAACAGCTACATCTAACTTCACCTACGAACAAGGAAAGAATGCTAAACAAGTTGAGCAATCCAACTTCTACCCCTACTTCGATAAAAGATTAGCTTGTCATTTTCTCTACTTATTAGATGATCAAATCCCATCATATTTGTCATTAAAATGCCTAATTCCTCAACCATCTTTGAGAGCAATCAAATCTTAAGTTAACTATTGCCTATTGACCACTAAGGAGAATACATATTCTTTTGTGTTTGTTTGCAAAAATTAATACTATGAAGAAAAGTTTCATTCAAACCATGAAAAGAGCAACCCCTACTCAAAAGTCCAAAAAATAAAAAATAAAAAATGGACAAAAACATCAACCTTGTAGTGTCTACCTATCTTCACTACTAAAATACGTTTTCTTTAAATCCGGCAATAAAGTCATTGTCCCCACTCATAGTTGAATTGAGTAGAAAATTGAATAGTGAAAAAGCTATTCTTTAATCATAACCATGACCAATGTCATGTTTCATTCATTAATTCTGATCCATGAAGTGGATGTCACCTCAATCATCTCCTTCCACCCTTGAAACCTTACTATATCTAAAATATCTATAATTTCGTGTATGCTTTATTTCCTTCTTTGCTCAGCTTAAGGTCCATAATTACAAGCTATTCATAGATGAGATGTTTGAATCACTCTTTTCAATTTACATGCTTCACAGACAATTACATCTATGAATTAAAAATAGGATGGGATTCTATGTATTTTTTTCCATGGTTATACTTCTACAGTGAATTCAATGATGGAGGATATTGCATTTGTGCACAACCCAAGTGGTGGACATTATGGTGGTCCAGGGCGTAAAATTGCCCAGGTGGTGGATGATAGCGTGCAAATGTGGGAGAACATGGTTGCTGTAACCGACGGTAGTGGAGTAGTGGTGGAGGTGGGCGTCGTTATTGGCGGATGTTAACAATGGCTTATAAATGGGTAGCAAGTTAACGTTGGAAGGAGGATGAGGTTGAGCCTCCTCTCTCTCTCTTGTAGTAGCTCCAATCTAGGCACTGCAAATGATGGTCATCCACAAGGCAGCATCAACAACTGTAGCAGGCAGCCTCTCTGTAGATAGTAGCAAGTGAACACGTGGTAGCTGGTAGGAATGTGACATGAGTTGCACGAATGATGATGAATGCAGGTAGTGCACAATGACATCACAAGCAGTGCACGGAACACTGACGACAGTAGTAGGTATGACATCGACGCTAATGGCGTAGCAACAGGTTGCCTCCTAATGTTTTCTACCATTAGTGACAGGGCACATGGTAAGTGATAGTGAGGAACGTGGCAGTGCGTTAGAGGCTAGCAGAAGTTGGCCATGTGTCAACAGTTGCAGGTGTGTGGCAGGCAACATGATAGACATACTCTCTCTCCTTCCTCCCCTTCTCATGCGACGATAATAATTGCATGGTGATGTGCATTGCAGGTACCATGCAATGCATGGTGATGGTAGTAGGTGTGATTGGTGGTGGTTTGCACATGCAGTTGGCCAACATGTCAATAGCATGCGTGCAATGGCGGTGACGTTATTTCTATGCATCAGATAGTCAGCCACACGTTAGCAACAATGGAGCACACAACAAGTGTGCACAATGCATGGCAAGTGAATGGCAAAAGTTGCAATAGCGGTCGACACTTGACTAGCAGACAGCATGGTAGAAGCTACAACAACGGTCAACATGCAATTGGAAAATAGTGTGGCAGTGGTAGATGCGTCAACTCTTTGGCTAGCAGCGACAATAACAGCACCAAAGAGGTAGCATTCCCGTGGTGGGCTTGACCTCTCTTTTTCTCTCCTAAGCGGCACGTGAACGCCATGCAACAATTGCGAACAACAATGGTTGATGATAAAACAGATCTCTCTCCCTCCCTCTCCTGGTGGCTACAAGTAGTGTTGGTTGCGGCAACATCTGTAATAACGAGACAGCATGGACCGGTAGTAGCAACAGAGGGAAAAGTTTAAATTTACTAGTTATTTACTGTATTTTCATGAAGTCTTAGAATTCAAAATAGTTATTCAATATAAACTCTCCCAATTTTCTAGTTTGATTTACTGTTTATTTTAACGTCACATAGCCCTCTCCAGCTGAAACTATTTCCAGGTTTCCATACCCTTGCGGGAGGCACCCTAGGCAATAGTCTCCTTAAATAAGTTTTTCTGGGTGTTGGTGCATCCAAAATTTACAAATGAACAATAGCAAGCATAGCCAAGGGGCATCCTTAGGATGGATTACAACCCTGTATCATTAGGATGTATGATAACTCTACAGTGATCCTTAGGAAAAGTAAGGTTAGGAAGGAACTAACTGGCTTGAGGAGGGCAAGAGGAACCAAACAACTTGTCATGGCCATTCAAAATCCAAACCTACTTTTAGTAAAGGCTCACACTATAACATTTGATGAGCAGCGAATATCTCTATGCTCAACCATATGAATCACTAAGCGTTCATATGTGATCTGGTTGAATTCCGTGGATTCTATGTCTTCTAGTACACTAGTCTTTAGAAAGTGAACTTACCCTAACAGTTATTCGTTGTCTTCCCAATTACACTTGTGATGTACAAAGGTATGGTTAAGTGTAATTGAGGCATATGATTTGTATTTTTTCTATGTTTGATATGTTGGGTGCTTAAGATAAAGGATGAAAGGAATGAAGTAATTTAATTGCTAATTTGATCTAACTAACTAACCAATATCTAACTATTCCTAACATAGGCATCCGATTCCACTTGCCGTACATATCCTGAACATGTTTAGTGCTACTAGGTTTCCAAACGTTAAGCATTACTGGGATTACCAAGCGCCAAGCGTATGCTCGAAGTGGTTGTACTTATGTGATTAATTAATTGCTACTTAATTTAGCTTAGTTTAGCCTATTTAATTATTTAATTACTTAAATAATTAAAGGAAATTGCATAAATATTAAATTCATAAATAATTAATTAATCTATTTCCAAGTGTTGTAAGGTTTATCAAAAGGCTTGTCTTTATTGCCATTCACATTGCTGTGCTTAGGTACATCTGTGCTCGAATAAAGATCTGTACACTTTTTGACTCCTACTGTGGGTAGTTACAAAAATATTCTAACTTTCAAATGACAAAACTGTAAGAGCTCTACTACAACTATGAAAAGACATGGCATAAACACAATGGGTGAGCATGTGTTTATAGACTTTATTGTGGAGCTACGTTGATGGGGCCTCATAAACACAACAAACACTATGTTGATGCAACACCGTTGACGAGGCCACATCAATAGGGGCTTGTCGATGCAACACTTTGATGCTTCATCAACATTTAGGAGCAAGATCCTCAACAAATAGTCAAGGGTGGATGTTTCTGCAATTAATGAGAGGTGCATGTGGGCAACTAGGATTCAATTGATGAAAGAGCTATGAAGTGGGTTAAGGTGGAGAGAGGTGTAGTGATAGCAAACACAGAGGCAAGGGTACATTAGAAATATCAATTAGGGATTGGGCATTAGTGGTTTATGTGTAGGGAACTATGGTGCTATGTGTTCATGGATGATGGTTGAAGGTTGTGCATGTTGATGTGGTGTAAGTCATGTCATTGTCTAGCGAAAGGTCAAGGGTGTGGAAATGCTTATTTGAGTAGTTGGCTTGTGGCAGGTTCACATCAAAGCTAGGGGCTAGGAACATTAGCAAGAGGGTAGGCACAACAAAGATAGTTTGTGGTAGTTGTGAAGAGGATGTGGTAGGGGCAAGGAGTAGGATTAGGCTAAAACCAATGTCAACGATAGTTGTAGTACGTATGATCTATGGTGGGTTGGACAACCTAATAAAGCATTTCTAAGAGGAGCCCTTGATGATGTTACCATGGTCAATAGGTTGGCAACATTTGTTGTTGTTTCTAGAAATGGCTAATACATGAGAATGCAATTAATGTGGCTAAGGATCAAGATGTAGTTATCCTCAAAGATGTTGTCATTCATGACCGCCTATTCCCACAGGAGGGCTTCCAGAAGTCTTTCATGTTCAAAAATTGAAATACCATACACACATACACATGCTTGATACATTAATTTATGACATCTATAGTGAAGACAAACATGTTAAGAGGATCATCCTTAAGGCTTTAACATACACCTCTAGCAAGCTATTCAACCAACTAGTAAAACATGTAATTATAGATGGCCTTGGTAGTAAATTGCCATGTTTCAATGGGTTGGAAACCTTAATTCTCCCTTTCTGAACCTTTATCTTAGAGCTGCTTCTAAAAAGCCATTAGCAACATCAAAGCCCACCAAAACACCCTCTAGAATAGGCTCATTATTTAGAGGTAGGCCAATAAAATTATGTTTATTAAAATATGCATCATGGGGCACATATGCTCATCTAGTTTTGTTTTGATAACATTCGCCTTAACTATGGTTGAGGGTGAGAAAATGTATTTAAAAAAATGACCGTGAAGTTTTATAAAAGATTACATTAAAAGGGGATGGGGATCTAAATACATCCAAAAAATATCAATAATAAGTGAAAAATTCAGAGTACATCACTAATGAAACACTTTTGTGTAGTTTTTTTTTGGGAGGGGGTATATGTTTGAGGTTTCGTATTTATGATTCTTCCGAATATATATTTTGGTGATATAAGATCATATCCTCATGTATTCTTTGAAGAGTTGCCTTATGGTAAGACTCTTAAGCTTTTCATTCTAATGCTACGGTGTGAGCACCTGATCTAGGTTGTTCTTCTAAAGCATGTATATGATTGCGTTGTGGTGTTGTCCTCCACTGATTCATTTGTGGTTGGACTAGTTGTGATTTTACTTTGATATGGTAGAGGAGAGTTCTACTTGCAACTTATAAATTGTTGTTAATCAAGGAGCTCTTATCTATAGTCTCCAGTGGTTCATTTAGGATGAACTGGACCTAGTCTCCACTTTGGTCTCCATCCAAATGACATGTATCAAGATGGCATTGATTTGTTTGTGTAGGATGTAGTATCTTTGAACCCCCACTTACCTTTGATACAGTGAGAGTGGGAATTATAAATTGGGACATGGTGGTTTCTAAGTGCCTTAGGATGGAGGACCTTCAAACATGTGCTTTTAGTGAGCCTTATTTTGGGTGGATCAAGACCATTGTCGGTAGACTTTGTGTGCTCGTGTTTGCAATTGTATGTTTATCTACTTGTGTAGGCGTGTCTTCCTTAGCTACATTTTAAAATTTTACATGCATGTCTCTCTCATCGTGTTTATTATTCATAATGCAAGGCCTTGTGCTCTACATTGGGTGATGACTTGTTGTTGGGAATGTTGAGGATGCATTTTGAGGTCATGTGTGCCATCCCAAGAGCAACTTGTTGTGGTTCTTGTTTTGATAACCTCTTATGCTTAGGGCTTTGATGAATCATGAATTTGTTGGCTGCAATATCGCACCCATGATATC
>MNCI01037513.1:53589-64866 GCA_015680685.1 Gnetum montanum
CACTTTGGACTAAACCATACGTGACAAAGCTAATACTAGTCCAGGTGGGAAGACAGCAAACTATGATCTAAGAGTAACTATCTAGATACCACAACTAGTTCGTCTGCGGAGTTCAACTGGATTGTGCGTGAAACGCTCGTATTCATATGGTTGAGTGTAGGGGTACCTCGCCACGGTGCTAGTTATCTAGATTAATTATATTATACAAGGTCATTGTATAGGAATTAACGATATATCTTTTAGAAAGCAATAATTACAAAAATTCACATACAAATTCACACACAATCTCACAACCATGCCTCTCCTACAAGACTACAATAATGCCACATCTAGTGAGGCAATTCAGTGGAGAACCAATGAATTATATGACAACGAAGATTGGAGTACGCAATCTGAGGTGGGGTTTCATATAAACATAAATGAAGGCAGCATCATCCCAACGCATGAAAGCATAACTTACTCGATGACGATGAACCCCTACTGGCCACTACAAGCCTAACGCAAATACAAGAGGCTGTTCGAATCTTCCGTAGGCATCGTAAGGAGAGCCACCTACCTAGGCTCAATTTAAACAACTTTCCCAATTTCTCAGGAGGCTATGACTTAGATCTGCAGCAACATTTACAAGCCTTCTACGATGCTTGTTGGTAAAAACATTTATCAATGGAACAACATTGATAACGGTTGGTAAAAACTCAAGCTCTTTCCTATGACACTTGTTGGCCAAGCAAAAGTATGGTATAGATTGTTAAAACCAGATTCAATATGATGTTGGCCAACAATGGTAGAACTCTTTAATGAAAGATATCAAACCTATGCAAGAGTGTCAGCCTTGAGGAAACAAATCCAAGAGTGGAAACAAGCACAACATGAACCCTTGGACATGGCCTTAGAAAGATATCATGCACTGTTAAACAACTATCCAGGCCATGAGTTCTCCGAGGAAAGGCTAATGTGTCATATCATTGATGGGCTTCGTGATGAAACAAAAGAGACCCTCCTAAGGTCAACTATACGAAGTATGAACCCATCAATTTTAAGAGCTTATTAAGTGGGTAGCAAAAGAAGAAGGAGAAATGGCTAGATGGGAGAGTGTTGAAAAACATCAACGGGACCAAAATCTCAACTTAACAAAGGTCCATATTCATAAAAGGGAGAAATCAACCTATCTCAAGGAGAAAGAATCATCTTTGCCCGTACACAAATCATTAGAAGAAATCAAGGTAGAGATCAATAAGATGCTGGAATGGACACATAAAAAGTGTGCAAAATATATCAATATTATTGGAGATAGAGTTTTGACAACCCAAGAAGCAGGACAAAGTATCATTAGACAATTGGAAAGAAGGGATGATGGAAATAAGAGCTCAACTGTCAATCACATGTATGAATACAACATTTGCCTATACGATCACCCCAAGGGCCAATGCCCAATCTTGTTACATTTATATGAGCGTTGGGGAAGCACATTACACCCAGAGTTTGTATAGAAACATTGTGTTCGATCACAGTGGCAATAATCCTAACTGTGGGGAAAACCACCCGTAAACTAGAGACACCCTTCGTATCATCTGAATCTAAATACTTATCTAGTCCAACATCCTATTTTCCCAACTGGGTCAACATACTCTATCTCACCGCATTATGATTCTCCTTAGTATTATTAGCCCATGTCCTCATTACAACCACCGCCTTGTGTACCTTACACTCCTCCTAAATTTCAACATTCTCATCCTTTCCCTCCTTTTACATTGCCACCAACTATTCCTGAAGTGTCTACACCACAGCAACAATCCACGAACATTAGTTATGCTACTATTGTCAACAAAAGTGAGAGACCTCCTCAACGTTAGAGATGTCCCTTCTTTAGACATAACCGTAGGAAGGGACAATACAGTTCTAAGGCCACTACATTCTCCAACTCAACACAAGTCCAACACTATGATCCATCCTTCTCTTCAAACCCAACGCCTCGTGTCACTTGATCAGGGCCACCAATTAACACTCCAACAACCATATGGCCCAATGAATATAGCCATGGAGAGCAACATCCTGATCCTTGCATACCATCTTACGGTCTCAAGTACCATAGTGGGTTAACTCTTTATCCGGGAGCCACATCTTATAAATTACCCCACTATGCTTACTATAATCAAGTGTGTGAACCCCAATGGGGTAAGTGTGACCAAGTTTCAATATTTCCAACGTGCAAGGATCCTCATCTTTCATTTGTTAATCCTCGCCATGCTCAACCATTTAGTTATGGGGGATATCCCCCATTTTAATAACAAGTGGAATTAATAAATATTTCTCATTTTCTTTAATTTTACAATTTTTTGTTTTCCAGTTTTTCATTTTTCAATTTCTTGTTTTATCTTTTTGTCTTTTTATCTTTTTATAAGTAATCTCATCTATGAATAAAACACTCATGTGGCTCGTTGGTTGAGGTGTGTTATATGTTATCAAGTCTCCAGTGATCAATTATTTGGATAGTGAGCCCATTACACCCACTCATCCATTCTACAAATAAGAGGTTCTGTTCGAGGGTACAGTGATATTCTTGACATTCTTAAAACTTAAAATTAATTTTGTGTTCATTGTACCTAGAATGAAGAAGGATGGACCAAGAGGGAATGATTAGGGTGTGACATCAAAGGGACTTGCAGATTCTCTTTGGTGACATCTATGAGAGTTATCACGCAACGTGGTTGTACTAAGATCCTTGAAGATCTAACATAAAATGGAAGTAAGAGTAATTAAAAGACACTAAAAAATCCAATGCTATTTTAGGGGGTCCCACTGGAAAGACATGCACCCATGCCGGAAGGTTGGCAGCTTCTCTGGACTCAGCAATCGAAAAAAAAAGAAAGCAAGAAAAAAAAGAGAGAGAAAGAGAAAAGAAGTGTCACAAAAAATATAATAATCACTCCTCCCTTGAACAAAATGCCAAGTGATCGTACACCTTGTTGGTTATGGTACTCTCATAGTTGCTCATCATGGAATGAAGCAATGCGGTGTCACTGATTAGAGGAATGGACTTGGTCTTGATCTTGGAACGATGGGTTAATGACACATTAATCATGCTTTACATGCAGGATTCATTGTGCCCTGGGTCAGTTACCTCATGTCTCAATCTCTACAATCCCTTCTATAGTCCGTCTCATCTCGCTGTTCATGTAATCGTAGCTCGTGTCTTGTATAAGCATAGAATTCTTATCTCCTTCCAACGGTATTTACATGCATGTGTGTTTTGTGGAACCAGTGTGGATTACATTTAACCCTTCTAGTGCCCATGGACAATTTTAAGTATTGTTACGCAAGGGCATTATAGGTTGGAAATTGCTTTGGGGAGGATCCACTTGCGTAATTTTTTGTAATTTGCACTCATAACACATCTTCCACACACCATCTATTACCCTCAGCATATTTTCAATGATATTCTTTCCCTTATTACTATCCCTCTGATTCGAACATTCCTATGAACCATCACATAGCCTTTTTCTCTCCCTTACCACCCAAGGCCCTTATTAGTCAATTCCACACCATCATAATTATTCGTGCCTTCAGAACTAGTTAAATTACCCTGGAACCCTTTAACACTCGTCCACATGTCCTTAGTTTACATCGTCCACTTTAGAAAAATCTTAAAAAATTCAGTATATTCCATAGTGCCTTAACATCGATAGGCCGCGATATCACATATGCGATATCGTGTCCCACAAATCTATATATACGTGACCCCCTGCGCTACTTAACATCATTTTCAACTATTCACGCACAGGAAGTCTTTCAAATTTCTATCTACGACTTGCGATTGCGCGTCCTTTACTTTTATATCCATAACTTGCTCGTTGGTCCGATTTTCATTCTGTTTGAACCTATTTGAACCCGGAGTGTTCAGCTTAGTTGTGGGGGAGGGGCACATGCTGAATAGCGCATAACTTTTTTGGAATTTTTCATTGCCCAAAGGACATTATCAAGGGTAATTAGTTACAAAATTAAGAATAAATGTGCCAAAAAAATAATTTCATCTCCTTAGTTATACCGAGAAACTAGATTTGGAATCCACCTAATCAAAGAGGATTCAATATTATAATCTTTCGGGGACATTTTAATTAACGTCACATGGAGATAAAGAAATTCCATTAAGGCAAGCAGTAAGGTATAACCTAACTTTGGAAAGAACCTTACTAACGATTGGCCCTGTGTGATTGTAGATGGCCCCGAAACGTGGGCAATAGGAAGGTCCTGCTTAAGGTGGGAGCAAATGACCTAGGAGAGGTGAAGGACAAGTTCCTGTTGGATAGCATGCAGAGTAGGAGGAATAATCATTTAGCATCCACCAAGAGGACCCTGCTACTGTACAATCAAGGTAGGCAGAAGGAGGAGCTATTGCAGCACCTGAATAGGGGCAACATCTTACATTGCCCCAAGATTGTGTTTAGGCCNGCGGTTAACATTTGTGGTGTGATTGTTGATTTCTCTATTCAGGCCATTTTGAAAGTATTAAACCTTCCGAATAGAGGGCCAAAGGTTGCTTAGTTGTCTACCTTTTCAGACCCTGATGCGCGACGAGTTTGGTTGGAAAAGACATATGGCAAGGAAGATAAGACGTTTGGGGAGTTGATGATAGAAGAAAGGATTTACTTTAAAATAGGAACTTATCATCTCTTTCCCACAAAATTTTTAACAAGAATTTCAACATATGCGCCTAGATGATGTGCAGTGTTGATGGGAAAGGTTAATGCTAACCTACCTCATCTATATTTTACAGAGATCCTGAGGTGGTTTGAAGAACAGAAGACAAGGAAGCTTGCGTTGTCCTTCGCTTGTCTTATTAGGAAGCTATGTAGACATGTTGGTATCAGAGGATACACTAATGATGTCCTCCAAAAAGCCCAAAATGCTTCGTATGCCGAACTACTAAAGCCACCAACTGTAAGAAAAATCACTGGTGAGACACTGTGGCTAGAACAAGAAAAAGAATAAATGGTAGGGCCAACTACAACTCAACTTGTAGGACCCAGTCAACTTCCAAGCACAGGACCCAATCAACAATAAGAAGCAGGGCCTAGAAACGGGCCAGCAAGATCAACCACCACCACTGCCGTAAGATTATAGATCATTGATGAGCCATCTCAGGGCCATCGCTGAGACGGTCAATTGGGGAAGTCGTGATGATGCAAATCTCTTCCACGTCATCGACGATGCCGTACAACCCATGATTTCTTTGGATCACGCAAGGGGTGAAGTATCCATCCATACAGGAGGAGGGGAGAGCACTTGGTCACAACAGATCTCAGGAAACGTTGCATCCTTTTAAGTGTAATTAGAAACTAGTGAAGGGGCCATGGTGATGGTCATGCAGCACCAGGATGCAGCAGGAGCCACAGAAGTGATTGCAGATCACATTAAAGAATCATTCAATGTACTTGTTGTGCCCTCATTAGATCTTACAGGAGCACGAGATGGTCAAACTCTAGCTAGAACCTGAATGACTCCTGCAGAACATGAGGATGTACTTGACCGATTAATACAAATAGGACAAGTAATGACGTCCTTATTTGACATTCCACAAGATGTTACAACAATCCAATCAGACCTCATTTCCACCAAGGGGAAGCTGGTCTTGATAGAGATGAGGGCCGAGCATGCTGAAGTAGAAGTGCAAAGATTGCAAGAAAGGCTCGTGACCTTGCAAGCAGCATAGCGGGATCCCTTTCAATTCATTCCTGTGGACCAGTTGGACACTTTTAGAACTGAGCAACTTACCAAACTATTAAAAGAGAATAGGAAGGTGGTGGAAGAAAAAGAGAAGGCTATTTGGGATGCCTCTACAGCATAAGCTTAAACTTATGTGCATACCAAGGCACTCAAGGCCTTACAAAAAGAAAACAAACAATATGTTGCTGACAACCTTTGGTTGACCTTTGTGGAGAAACAAAAGAATGTTCTCGAAGAACATTTTCAACAATTGTGAGAACAACTAATTAGGGTCAACCAAGACATAAACCATTTAACCAGGGAAAATCGAACCCTCTCGATGGAGGAGGTACGTGCCATTCGTCAGAAGACAACTATTGAAATAAGTGCATGGAAAAATGAGGCTAAATGACATGAGAAGCTAAAGGAGCATTTTTGGGACCAGGTGGGGATGTATAAACAGATCATCAAGAAGGAGATCCATATGGCCAAGGGCCACATCAATGTTTTTAATGCTCAACACACTGACTGGTGGGCCATATTGGACAGATACGCATTTGCCCACCAGGCGGAAGTTAAGAATCGGGACTTGTAGATCTAGGACCTTATAGAGTACATGGAGTTGGTAAACCTGCGGTATGCCAACCTTGCCATGTTAATAGCAGGGTGCCCAAGAACAAAGCTCGAGCAACAGGTAGCCACCACCTATGTCAAATATGAAACAGAATTTGCAGAATGCAAGAAATTATTGCAAAAATTGGAGGTTGCAAATTCTAAACTCAAGGCAGTTAAAGCAAGCTACCAGGGGCAAAAAGGTGTCGCAACATATTTGGCTCGACGGCTTGTAGATTTTCAAGAGTATAGAGACAAAGCCAGAGCTTACGAGGAGGAATGGCAGGTTTTTGCGACTTGGTATGTTAAGGTAAATAAAATGTTTTTGCAACTACCCTGCGCATGGGAGGTGCCAATGTACTGACCTAAATCGTCGATGTAAGGTTGGAAGGAAACAGACATCGAAAGATCGTCGGGCAGGCACAACAAACCCTACCTTCGCTTGAGGGCAAGCTAGAAAAGGGAATGAAGGCAAAGTGCCTTGGATGGTCTGCACGTAAATCAACCAAGGACTTCCCCGAGTGTAAACTATGGTTGGGGTTGGGGTTATTGTAATTGATGTCTTAAAACATGGATAGTGCGCGTAAAATGTAAACAGGATCGTAAACAGAATATAAGCAGAACGTAGACAGAATGTAAACTGAATGTAGTAAGTAGAATGTAAACATTGCGTAAACTAAATATAAAACAGAGTAAACAGAAATAATGGTTGGTTGGTGATGGGATGTGATATTGCATCCCCCGTGATATTGCGTACGCAATATCGCAGTCCGCCGCAATGTCTATAAATAAGAAGCAGCTCTCCCTTGTTGAGAATCATAGAATAGAAGTAGCAAAGCTCTTGCAGTTTGATCACTCCAGAGATAGATTATTTTTCCAGTGTTTGCCCGCAGTGTGGTGAATTTAATTGTACGACATCCTTTATTCGAGTGTGATGTACTTGGACATGCACATGACCAGCAATAAAGATTGAGATTACTTCATCATTGCAGCATTCACTTTGTTATTTATTTGTTTATTTATTTAATTGTTATTTACTATTTTCTCTCTCATCCTTAAACTCCTAGAACGCAGAATGAGTACAACTTGATTACGAGCATTTAAGTGTGACTACTTGGTATCCCAGTGGCGTACCTAGGATCTGCGCTTGGTAATCCCAGTGGTAGTCATGCACGAAGTCCAAGATGTGTACTGTTCATCAAGGAATCGGTTGCTCATTACACTTAGGCTAGATTAGATTCTCTTACCCTTTCCCTTTCCCAGTCGTGGGGGAAATCATCCCTACACTGGAGGCACCCTTCATATTATCTGAATCCAAACGCTTATCATGTTCAACCTCCTGTTTCTCCATTCGGGCCACCATACTCTATCTCACCACAATACCATTCTCCACAATACTATCAACCCATACCTCCAACCACCAACTGTTCTTGTTCACCTTATATGCATCCTAACCTTCCACATTCTCATCCTTTCCCTCCTTTCACAGTGCCACCAACTGTTCCTAAGGTGTTTGTGCCACTGCAACAACCCACGAACAACACTTGTGCTACTACTATCAATAGCAGTGAAAAACCTCAGCAACATCAAAAGCGCCCCTTCTTTAAACATGACCATAAGAAGGGACAACATCATTTTGAGGCCACTACATCTTCCAACCCAGCACAAGTCCCACACTGTGGTGCACCCTTACCTTCGAACCCAATGCCTCATGTACCTTTATCAAAGCCACCAACTTACACTCCAACAACTATACAGCCCAATGAACACAACCATGGGAGGCATCAACCCCATCCTTGCATACCATCTAACGGTCACAAACATCATAATGGGTCAACTCATTATTCGGGAACTACATCGTATGAAGTGTCCCACTATGCTTATTATAATCAAGTGTGTGAACCCCGAGGGGATAAGTATGGACCAACCCCAATACTTTCAACATGCAAGGATCCTCAACCTTCATTTATTAATCCTTGCCATACTCACTTGATTAGTTATGGGGGATATCCCCCATTTTACTAACAAGCAGGATTAATAAATATATTTCATTTTCTTTGCTTTTACAACTTTTTGTTTTCCAGTCTTTCATTTTTCAACTTTTTGTTTTATCTTTTTATCTTTTTGTGTTTTTTGTCTTTTTCTGTTTTTGTAAGTAATCTCATCTACGAATAAAACACTCATGTGGATCGTTGGTTGAGGTGTGTTTTATGTTATTAAGTCATGAGTGATTAATTATTTGGAATAGTGAGCCCATTACACCCACTCATCCACTCTACAAATAAGAGGTTTTGTTCAAGGGTACAGTGATGTTCTTAACATTCTTAAAACTTAAAATTAATCTTGTGTTTATTATACTAAGAATGAAGAAGGATGGACCAAGAGGGAATGATTAGGGTGTNGTACTAAGAATGAAGAAGGATGGACCAAGAGGGAATGATTAGGGTGTGACATCAAGGGGATTTGTGGATTCTCTTTGGTGACGTATGTGGGGGTTATCATGCAACGTGGTTATACTAAGATCCTTGTAGATCTAATGAAAAATGGGAGTAAGAGTAATCAAAAGGGCACTCGAAAATCAAACGCTGTTCTAGGGGGTCCCACTGGAAAGACATGCACCCATGCCTGAAGGTTGGTGGCTTCTCTAGATTCAGTAAAGTGAAAAAAAAGAAGGAAAAAGAAAAACTAAGTGCCATAAAACAAAAATCACTCCTCCCTTGAATAAAGTGCCAAGTGATCGTATGCCTTGTTGTTATGGTGCTCTCATAGTTGCTCATCATGGGATGAAACAATGCGATGTCACTGGTTAGAAGGATGGACTTGGTCTTGATCTTGGAACAATAGGTTAATGACATGTTAATCATGCTTTTCACGTGGGATTCACTGTGCCCTAGGTCAGTTACCTCATGTCCCAATCTCTATGATCCCTTCTATACTTCGTCTCATCTCACTATTCGTATAATTGTTGCTCGTGTCCTATGTAGCATAGAATTTTCATCTCATTTCGGTGATATTTACATGTGCGTGTTTTGTGGAGTTAGTGTGGATTACATTTAACCCTTCTAGTGCCCACGGACACTTTAAGTGTGGTTACACAAGGGCATTATAGGTTGGAACCTACTTTGAGGAGGACCCACTTGTGTAATTTTTGTTGTAATCTTCATTTAGGACATAGCTCACACACAAAATTTCTTACCTTCAGCTTAATTTTTCAATTTATATTCTTTCCCTTATTACTATCCCTCTGATTCAACGTTCCTATGAATCATCACATAGCCTTTTTCTCTACCATCTGAGATCCTTATTGATAAATTCCACACAGTCATAATTTTCGTGCCTTCAGAACCAGTTGAATTACCCTGGAACCCTATAACAATTGTCCAGATGTCCTTAGTTTACATCGTATAATTTCAAAAGAAATATAAAAAATTTGGTACATTCTCTAAGTGCCCTAACTTTGATGAAAATATATATATGTGACCTCCCCACAACACTTACGAGCATTTTCCACTATTCACGTGGGGGAGTTTTTCGAACTTTTTCTCTCTCTACAACTTGCGATTGTGAGACCCTTGCTTTTATACCTATATCTCGCTCGTTGGTACTCCAATTTTCATTCCGTCTGAACCTGCTTGAACCTGGAGTGTTCAGCTTACTTGTGGGGGAGGGGCACATGCCGAATAGCACATAAATTTTTTGAAATTCATCATTTTCCAAAGGACATATTTCAGGGTAATTAGTTTTAAAATTAAGAATAAAATGTGTCAAAAACAATTTCATCCTCTTAGCTATACCAGAAAATCAAATTTGGAAACCACCTAAGCAAAAAGGACTCAACACTATAATATTTCAGGGACATGTTCTTCCAATAATTAACATCACACGGAAATAAAGTATATCTATTAAGGCAAGCAGTAAGGTATAACCTAACTTTGTTAACAACCTTACTAACGATTGGTCCTGTGTGATTGGAGATGGCCTCGAAATGCGGACAACAGGAAGGTCTTGCTCAAGGTGCGATCAAACGATCTCAGAGAGGTGGCTATCGAACAACATGCAGAATAGGAGGAATAATCATTTAGCATTCATCAAGAAGATCCTCCTACCATACAGTCTAGGCAGGTAGAAGTAGGAGATACCCTCTCTGAAAGCAGTGCCTGGTACTTATGGGAAACGTACCAATTTTGGCACAATAAAGAAGAAGGCACCATGGTTAACATTTGTGGTGTGACTATTGATTTCTCTGTTCAAGCCATTTTGGAAGTATTAAACCTTCCGAATACAAGGCCAAAGGTTACTCAAAACTAGCTGGACACTTTTAGAATCGAGCAACTTAATAAATTGTTGACAGAGAATAAAAGGGTGGCAGAAGAAAAAGAGAAGGCTGATTGGGCTACCTCTATGGCACAAGTGCAAACTTACACGCACGCTAAGACACTCAAGGCCTTACAAGAGGAGAAGCTCCAGGCCATACTTCAATGCCATCGAGCTTCAAAGCCTGGAGCACATGACAAAAGGAAAGCACCGATGGAGGAGCCACCGCCACCAGGAACTACGTGAGTTCCACATTTTTGTAGTTGTAGTATTTTTCTATGTTGTATCTTCCCAGACTGCGGCATTTTTTCATTTCATTTTCCATTAATAATTCCATACCTATCCACTATGTAATCACTGTAACTCAAGGACGAGTTTTTATTTAGTCGTGGGGGTATGATGGGACGCGATATTGCATTCCCCACGATATCGCGTATCGCGTACCCCACGCTATCGCGTATTCGATATCACGCACCGCAATGTCTATAAATAAGAAGCGTCTCTCCCTTGTTGAGAATCATAGAATAGAAGTAGCAAAGCTTTAGCAGTTTGATCACTCCAGAGATTGATTATTTTTCCAATGTCTACCCGTAGTGTGGTGAATGTAATTGTACGACATCCTTTATTTGAGTGTGACGTACTTGGACA
>MNCI01037513.1:64920-94922 GCA_015680685.1 Gnetum montanum
GTACCTAGGCCTATGCTTGGTAGTCCCAGTGGCAGTCGTGAACAAAGTCCAAGATGTGTACGGTTGATCAAGGAATCGGCTGCTCATTGCACTTAGGCTAGATTAGATTCTCTTACCCTTTCCCTCCTAGCTTAGCTTAGTTAATATTATTTTCCACTACCTTCAGGAGTAGCATTAGGTTAGAACACATCATACACCTCACTCTGGACTAAACCATACGTGAAAAATATAATACTAGTCCAGGTGGAAAGACAATGAACTGCGACCTAAGGTTAATGATCTAGATGTCACAACTAGTCCATCTGCGGAGTTCAACCGGATCGCACGTGAAAACGCTCGTATTCATATGGTTGAGTGTAGGGGTACCTCGCCATTCATCAGTTGGCAAAACAAACTGAATTGTATTGCTTAGAAAAGATGTGCATTAGTCAAAGCGTAGCTGCACGTGTGGATGGTAGGTCAAACACCTAGCCTCGGGATGATGTGATGCGATGATGTGATGATGTGATGTGATGTATGTGAGAAGTGCTTGGATGCTAGGAGTCAAGTGTGCCGAGCGCCCAAGGATTGTTGGTTTTCTATATGTTCTCAAAATTGCCAATGTCTTTGATTGCCAACCCTAGTTTATGTGAATTGACAGGGTATTTATAGAGTTGGGCCGAACTCGGGTTCAGAATTCAAGAATGGAATCACTGGCTGGGAGATGAAAAAAAAGTGGATCTTGTGACACGTGTCTAGTGGACAGTTGTGCATGAGTTGGATGTGTGTCGGCAAGCTACGTTCTTGACCAGGTACACTACATTTTACAACTCGTGGGTTACTCAAGCCCATAGGAGTACATACAATTTGGACCATGAGGGCTCGAAATGTCCACAAATGAAGAAAATTTACAAAGAAAATCAAAGTGATTGACTTTGACTCACTTCAAACTTCTTGGTCTCTACTGCTGCAGGATGCCAATTCGAGGGGTTTCATGGTTGCTTGAGGTGGTCCTGCTTTGCAGAGCTTCCAGTGTGAATGGATGTGAGCTTTAGGGTGTGTTCCATCATGTTCATGCTGCATTCACACCCAACATGACCTCCAGCATGTGTTCTTCAGCGTCCAACGTGTGTACATTGCACTCACGCCTAGCGTGACCTTCGGCGTGAGCAAGAGAAACTGACATGCTTTACTCAAAATCTTAAATTTTGAAGCCTTGTTTCTAAGTGCAAGTGCAACTATTGCCTGAATTTGTCTAAGAGTGACCTGAAATCTGGAATTTGAGCTTGAATGTGTCTGGTTTGGAGCACTTTTGGGGAGATTACGCTAGAGGTCACATTGCAGCGTGACCACAGTGTGACCTGCAGAAACTTGAGATTTTGAAGTGAAATTGGAATTTTTTGGAGGTTGGAACTAGAGGTTGTCTATGCTGAGACTGAGGATGCCCGAGGATGACCTACATGTTAGAAATCAAGTCATTCTGAGTCTGTTTGGAGGTTGTTTGGAGTTGTGAAAGCTAATCACACTAGAGATCACGTTGAGCATGAGTGTAGCGTGACCACAACGTCCAGCGTGAATTGTCGATGTCCAACATGAATTGTCAGCATTCAACATGAATTTTCAGCACTGAACATCCAACGTGAGCTCCCAAGTCAATGTGAATGCCATGCCTTAGGTAAATTTTGTCTCTGAAACTTTGAAAGGGCTTAAGTCGTTTCCATTTCAAAGTGCTAGGCCGAAATTAGTGGTGTTTCAGCTGACTCCATCAAACATCAGAACATTAGCATGGATGACATAGGATCCTTGAACTAAAGAGGAGAAACTCCAAGCCATACTTCAACGCCATCAAATCCCAAGACCTGGAGCACAAGACAAGGGAAAGGCACCCATGGAGGAGCCACCGCCACCAGGAACTACATGAGTTCCACTCAATTTTGTAGCTATAGGATTTTCTTCTACCTTCTTTGTGTTGTGTCTCAATTTTGTTCTAATTCCACACTGCGACATGAATCCATTCTTGTCAGTTAATAATCCCATACCTATCCACTATGTAATCAATGGAGCTTGTTCTCGCTTTAACTCAAGGACAAGTTTTCATTCAGTCATGGGGGTATGATGAATCATGAATTTGTTGGCTACGATATCGCACCCATGATATCACGTACGCGATATCATAGCCTAGATGCGATATCGCATCCTGTCTCCTCATCTATAAATAAGAGGTAGGCAGTTCTGGTAGGCAGTTTTTGGAAGTTTTTAAGTTTAAGTTCAGTAGTTTTGTAGAGACTCTTTATCAGTTTTCCTCTCAACCCTTTTCTCCCAATGCATGCCCACAATGTGGTGATTGTAATTGTACGACATCTTTATTTGAGTGTGATGTACTTGGACACGCACATGACCAAGATAGAGATTACTTCATCATTGCAACATCCACTTAGCTTAATTATTTATTTAATTATTATTGTCATTTATCGCTTTCTTAGTTAATATCTCTCTACCCTTATCTCCTAGTAATGCGGAATGAGTATGACTTAATCACGAGCATTTAAGTGGGACTACTTGGTAACCCAGTAGCATACCTAGGCCATGCGTTTGGTAATCCCAGTGGTAGCCGTGCATGAGGTCCAAGATGTGTACGGATGATTGAGGAACGGATACTCATCGCACTTAGGCTAGTTAGATTCTCTCTCTCTCTCTCTCTATCCTAGTTTAGTCGATATTATTTACCATCATACCCAGGAGTAGCATTAGTGTAGGAACACATCATACACCTCACTCTGGACTAAAACATACGTGATAAAGCTAATACTACTCCAGGTGGGAAGACAACAAATTGCGATCTAAGAGTAATTATCTAGATACCACAACTAGTTCGTCTATGGAGTTCGACTGAATCATGTGTGAAACGCTCGTATTCATATGGTTGAGTGTAGGGGCACCTTGCCACTCATCAGGCTTGGTTGCCCTTATTGTGAATCTTATAGGTGTTATGTTTCCTTGTTTGAGTCGGTTGTGTTGCCCTTGGTTTTGTGGCATTACTTCTTTGGTTGGTGATATTTCTTTGGGCATTTTGATTTGGAGACCTTTTGGAGTAGGTCATCTTATTATTGGATTCTTATTGAGATCTCACCTCTTTTGATGAGAGTCTTCCCTTATTGACGCATCCTCTCTAATGTTGCTCTTCCTAGCAAGAGTTAGAGCTTTGTTGAGACCTATTGTTGGCTAGACCTTGGTCTCCCTCCTTATGTTTCAAGTTGAGATAATGATTTTCTAGAGCCCACGCCTCTTATGAATTTGTTGATATTTTGATCTTGGTGGGAACTAGTCTCAATAGTTGGAAACATTTGTTGTATGTGAATCTTTGGAATTTTGAGAGTGTTCTAGTTCTCTCTCCCTTAATGTACCTCATGATAAATTCTTTTGTGTAAGTGTATCTAATTGATCCATCATGTCCTGCATGATTGATCTCTATGCATGTTGTTAAGGTCTTACTCTCTATGGTGTTGTGAGAATGATATTTCTCTATTGTGTGATCATGCTTGATGGTTATATATGAGGCTAATGTGTTGATCATGTTCCTACTAACTTCTCTATTTCTAAGCTATTGTTTAGGCCTTATAGGCAGCATAGGTACAAAGATGCAACTAGTGGTGACCTCAGTTAATTTTGTGAGCACTATGTTTATGGGAAAGATATGTGCTCTTGAGGCCTTCATGAATTGTTTACATGGTCTCAAAATTCCTACATTGGGTTGTGGATTTATCAGTACCCTTGTTGTGGTGGAGTAGTCGAGGCATCATGATTTTTTTGCCTCTCAATGCTGGGTGGACACTAACAGAGGATGGTGGTCCATCCTAGATCCTACAGATATTAGGTTAGCATATGGCATAGAATAGTATCCTTGTTCATGCTAAACTGATGGCCCAAGAGTGGCCAGTGCCTTGAGGTCCCACTATGGCAAGTGGTGGATTCTTAGATGGTGTTCTATGTTGTTCGATCATTATGTTCATGTCTTGGTTTGTTTTCTTTCGATGGCAGTCTTGTAGTGGGTGCAATGCAATATTTGTTTATGTACATGCAAAGATAGAGACATGTTTTTCTCAAAATAGCATGATGTACATTTGGTGTGGCTCCTGGTGGCCTGAACCCTTCAACTTCAGGTGGGCTCAAGTAGTTTGTCCTATAGCCATATAGGCCTTGGTAGCATTCCCAAATGTCATGTATTATGCTTTCTAAATGTATTCCTATCCTCATGTAAGTAAGATTGTGATGTAATGTTGTGAGGTATTCAGTTTCGACAGATCATGCACATAAAAGATCTAGATGTTGTTTCCCTATGTGAATCAGTTGTCCCCTTATTGTAGGCCTGTGTCACACCTTGTGAGAAGGCCAAACTTGATGTACGGTATTTCTCTATGCTTATCCCTGAAGCACCTTCTTCTTATGTTTTGAAAGTGGCCTTTATTCCCTAATATGAGATCTTCAAAAAGCTAAATTGCAAATCCTATTTTTGTAAATAGTGTTGTAATAAGGAGGCTAGGGCATGTTCTTACCTGTGGTGCTCCCGAATTGATGCTTTGTATTCTGGTGATCTTGGCATGCCTTGATGGTATGTCCTTTGGTGAACATTCTTGAAACAAGATAAGTTGTGGAAGTCTTCCTTTTGGGTTCCCTGATTGGAAAAAATCTTATTTACTAATGATCAATGGTGGAATGTAGCCTAAAAGTCAAACAAATTGATTTGATGAACTTGATCTTGATAGTGGGTGATTCATGGTGGCCATGTGAATTGCAATGGTAGCCAAAATATTCAAATTCAAAGTGATGCTTTAATGATTGGCTACGAGATGGAGTTGAGCTTTAAGTATCAAATACCTAGACTCCTTCTCCCATGGTTGGATGTGATCCTTAGGGCCGTTTTTGCAAGCATTGGAATGGTGGTTCATTTTTTGAACAAATGGTATTATAGTTATGCATACATTGATTTCTCTTGGAGGCCCTACATGGTGGAACTCTATGTGCTAAAAAACACTTGAGCTTATGCACTCATGATTGGGGGCTTATGATGCTTGTAGGGGCTATGGTGTATTGCCCCATCTCTTTGGTGTATCGCCCCATATTTTTAGTGTATCGTTGATAATTTCAGTATCTCAACATCTCTAGTGGGATAGCATGACCAAGAACTTTGTTACATAGTGATTCTCTAGCCATATGTCATGGCCCATTCTCCATTCTGATGGGTACCTTTTTTAGTTTCTAACATAATAATGTAGGTTGTATCAAGACAATTGTTCTCTAGATGGGATTTAGAAGTAGTTGATGTTTGGGACATTTCCAAGCAATGATCCCATGTGCCTAAACTCTTAGGGCTAGTTTTCAGAGACAATATGTTGTTATTGTATTTGAGCTCATGGAACCTTCTTTGTGAGACCATGTGATTGATGTAGACTTTTTGTATATATCTCTCCTCTTGCAAGAAAGGTGTGATCTTATGTACTCTCTCTTAGTCTTGGGGCTCTAGAGGAACTTCCTTATTTTGGGTTCTTTGGTAGACCTCCCTTATTATAAACCCTTTGGGGATGGATTATGGATTAGTCTAAGTTGGTAGTTGATAATGGTGATGCTAATTTATTGTAATTTCAAATTATCTTAAGTACCTAGTCCTCCTATGGGCAAACTATTCTTGGTGACTCTCGAGTTCATTGTTTGGGTTCGATGGTAATAGGTAGTGGTATGGCCTTATGCACCATAATTGTTGTAAATGGGATGGACTGGTATATATGAAATGAAAACCCAAACCTCCTATGGTGGAATGGAACCCCTCTCTATGGAAGCTTGGGAGATGAAATCTTTGGCATTCCAAGTTAAGTTTTGAGGTGGAATTGAATGTGGGTAAGGCCAGTGAATCTATGTCTTCCCTCTACTAGTAGCGGTTTGACAATATGGTTGTGCTAACTATGTGAACTCCTTGAACATGTATCATGGCTACCATGTAGTTGGATTAATGTTCCTATTTGTGGAAGGAACCTCAGAATGAGGATCTTCCCTTTTGGTTGAAAAATCCAATGAAAGATGTTGATCATGAGTTGCAGTAGTTCTTGGCATGCTATGAAAGCTCAGATTCTAGGAA
Organism: Gnetum montanum; assembly: GCA_015680685.1. NCBI lineage: Eukaryota > Viridiplantae > Streptophyta > Gnetopsida > Gnetales > Gnetaceae > Gnetum > Gnetum montanum. The sequence continues at coordinate 71,030 of MNCI01037513.1, forward strand.
CCTTGATGTTCCTTAGAAAATTCATGATAGTAGTTGTCCTCAAAGGTGATTCTACATGCTTCCTTAGACTAAGTATTCATAAAAGGATGTTTGTCCCACCTCTTGGAGTGGGAAAAATAGGCTATAAGATGCAAGTGTAGTTGATCCTTTTCCATAAATGGGACATAGTGGTTGTAATGGACCTTACAATATGGAGGATTTTCTTGAGGTTGGTTGCCCAACCCATTTTCCACTTGTTCAAGCATTCAAGCAGGTGTTCTCGATGTTGGACATCCTTAATTGATGCTAATGATAGACTGGGTTATGATGTTATGATAGTCTCTTGGAGAAGTTTTCCAAAAAAATTTTGGATCTTCTCTCTTGTAGAGAATATGGGATAGTGTTGAATGATGAAATGTGGATTGTGGTGTTGGTGCGTATGTGGATTGTAAGGTCAAATTCAAGAGATCTACTTTTGTTCCTTATTTTAAGAGATGTTGATGTGGGAAAATGAAAGAAAATATGTGGATGGTATAGATGTGGTGATCCAATATATAGATGGCTAGACCAGTGAGACCCCATGAGTCTTGATGCTAGAAATAGAACTTGGGGTTCTAGCAAGCTTAGGTTGCTTATGGAGATATGGCTCTTTTGAAGCATGTTCTCTCTATATTAAAATTTTTCAAGTCCATCACCAAGGGGGGAAGTGGTCCTAGTGAGTCCTCAAAATTGATGAAAAAAATCAAGGAAATTGATGGATGTCAAGAAGCCATTTAGGATAGAACTTAGCTAGACTTGTAGAAGAAGAGACAACCTCTTACATAGGTACGTGTCTATGTAGGAAGAAAAATATGTAGACCCAATAAGGGATGGATCTAGGGGATGCCTTAGAGATGTTGGCCCTTTGGATTGGACTTATTCCTCTTATCACAAACTAGAAAAAGTTTTTGGATTCCTTCAAGTATCCTTTGCATTTCATGCAAAACCTTGGACGGAAGGACGTATTAGGTGTTGGGGTTGGTACCTTCCTTTAAGCCTGGTGTTAGTTGAGTTAAGGGACTTCCCAGAATTGATGGAGCTCCAAACCCATACTTGAAGTGTACTCTTGAAGTTGTCCTAGGCTTTGCTCCGAGGACGTTGCTTCTTTTGTACAAGGAAGAATTGTAAGATAGGTCCTAGGATGGAGGTTCTCTTGGCCTCTCCCCATGTGATGAGTCATGAATTATTGGCCGTGATATCATGTACGCGATATCACAGCCTAGACGCGATATCATGTATGCGATATCGCAACATGTCTCCTCATCTATAAATTAGAGGCAGGCAGATTTGGAAAGGTAGTTTTGAAGTTTAAGTTTTCAATAGTTTTTAGTACGTCAGTCCTCTCAATCCTTTTCTCCCAATGCATGCCCACAGTGTGATGATTGTAATTGTACAGCATCCTTATTCGAGTGTGACGTACTTGGACATGCACATGATCAGCAATAAAGATCAAGATTACTTCATCATTACAGCATCCACTTAGCTTAATTATTTATTAGTTGTTATTGTTATTTACTACTTTCTTAGTTAATATCTCTCTACCGTTATCTCCTAGTAACGCGGAATGAGTATGAATTAATCACGAGCATTTAAGTGTGACTACTTGGTAACCCAGTAGCGTACCTAGGCCATAGTAATCCCAGTGGTGGTCGTGCATGAGGTCCAAGATGTGTATGGATGATTGAGGAATGGATGCTCATCGCACTTAGGCTAGCTTAGATTCTCTCTCACACTCTCTCTTCTAGTTTAGTTGATATTATTCCCCATTATCCCCACGAGTAGCATTAATGTAGGAACACATCATACACCTCACTCTGGACTAAACCATATGTGACAAAGCTAATACTAGTCTAGGTGGGAAGACAACGAACTACGATCTACAAGTAACTATCTAGATACCACAACTAGCCCATCTGCAGAGTTCGACTGAATTGTGCATGAAACACTCGTATTCATATGGTTGAGTGTAGGGGTACCTCGCCACTCATCATTAGCATCGTTGCCAAGGACGACACTAGTTCTCTAGATTAGTTATATCATACAAGGTCATTGTATAGGAATTAATGATATATCTTTTAGGAAGAAATAATTATAAAAAGTCACATACGAATTCACACACAATTTCACAACCATGCCTCTCCTACAAGACTACGATAATGCCACATCTAGTGAGGTAATTCATTGGAGAACCAACGAATTATATGACAATGAGGATTGGAGTATGTAATTTGAGGTGGGGGTTTCTTATAAACATAAAAAAAAGTAGCATCATCCCAACACACAAAAGCATAACTTACTCGATGACGATGAAACCCTACTGGCCACTACATGCCTAACGCAAATACAAGAGGCTGTTCAAATTTCCCGTAGGCATTATAAAGAGAGCTGCCTACCCAGGCTCGATTTAAACAACTTTTTCAAATTTTGAGGAGGTTATGACTTAGATCCGCAACAACATTTACAAGCCTTCTACGATGCCTATGCATGGAACAACATTGATAATGGTTGGCAAAAACTCAAGCTCTTTCCTATGATACTCGTTGGTCAAGCAAAAGTATGGTATAGATCGTTAAAACCAAATTCGATACAACATTGGTCAACAATGGTAGAACTCTTTAACGAACAATATCAAACCTATGCAAGAGTGTCAACCTTGAGAAAACAAATCCAAGATTGGAAACAAGCCCAACATGAACCCTTGGACATGGCCTTAGAAAGATATCATGCACTGTTAAACAACTGTCCAGGCCATGAGTTCTCCAAGGAAAGGCTAATGTACCATATCATTGATGGGCTTCGTGATGAAACAAGAGAGACCCTAGGGATGTATGCCTAAGGTCAACTATATGAACTACGAACCCATCAATTCCAAGAGCTTATTAAGTGGGTAGCAAAAGAAGAAGGAGAAATGGCTACATGGTAGAGTGTTGAAAAACATCAACCGGACCAAAATCTCACCTTAATAGAGGTCCATAATCATCAAAAGGAGAAATCAACCTATCTCAAGGAGGAAGAACCATCTTTGCCAGTACAACAATCATTAGAGGAAGTCGAGGCAAAGATCAATAAGATGCTGGAATGGATGCATAAAAAGTGTGGGGAATATATTAATAATATTGGAGATAGAGTTTTGGCAACCTGAGAAGAAGGACAAAATATCATTAGACAATCGGAAAGAAGGGGTGAAGAAAATAAGAGCTCAATTTCCAATCATACGTATGAATGCAACATTTTCTTGTACAATCATCCCAAGGGCCAATGCCCAATCTTATTACATTTATATGAGTATTGGGGAAGCACATTACACCTAGAGTTCTTACAGAGATACTGTGTTCGATCACGGTGGCAACAATCCCGGTCGTGGAGGAAGCCATCCCTAAATTGGAGACACCCTTCGTATCATTCGAATCTAAATTCTTATCTAGTTCAACATCTTGTTTCCTTACACTCAATACTATCATTCTTCTCAATACTATCAGCCCATGTACTCAACACCACCACCACCTTGTGGACCTTACACTTCTCCTAAATTTCAACATTCTCATCCTTTCCCTCTTTCTACATTGCCACCAACTATTCCTAAAGTGTCTACACCACAGCAACAACCCACGAATGTTACTTGTGCTAGTATTTCCAACAGTAGTGAGAGACCTCCTCAACATCAAAGGCATTCCTTCTTTAGACATGACCATAGGAAGGGACAATACATTTCCAAGGCCACTGCATTCTCCAACTCAATACAAGTCCAACACTATGGTGCATCCTTCTCTTCGAACCCAACGCCTCGTGTCACTTCATCAAGGCCATCAATTAACACTCCAACAACCATATGGCCCAATGAATGTAGCCCTGAAGGATGACATCCTGATCCTTGCATAGCATCTTACGGTCTCAAGTATCATAGTGGGTCAACTCTTTACCTGGGAACCACATCTTATAAATTGCTCCATTATGCTTACTATAATCAGGTGTGTGAACCCCAATGGGGTAAGTATGACCAAGTTTTGATATTTCCAACATGCAAGGATCCTCATATTTCATTTGTTAATCCTCGCCAAGCTCAACTGTTTAGTTATGGGGGATATCCCCCATTCTAATAACAAGCGGGATTAATAAATATTCTTCATTTTCTTTAATTTTACAATTTTTTGTTTTCTAGTTTTTCATTTTTCAATTTCTTTTTTTATCTTTTTGTCTTTTTCTAAGTAATCTCATCTACAAATAAAACACTCATGTGGCTCATTGGTTGAGGTGTATTCTATGTTCTCGAGTCTCAAGTGATCAATTATTTGGATAGTGAGCCCATTACACCCACTCATCCATTCTACAAATAAGAGGTTCTATTCGAGGGTACAATGATATTCTTGACATTCTTAAAAATTAAAATTAATTTTGTGTTCATTATACCCAGAATGAAGAAGGATGGACCAAAAGGGAATGATTAGGGTGTGACATCAAGGGGACTTGTAGATTCTCTTTGGTGACGTCTATGAGAGTTATCATGCAACGTGGTTGTACTAAGATCCTTGTAGATCTAACGAAAAATGGAAGTAGGAGTAATCACAAGGCACTCAAAAACCCAATGCTATTCTAGGGGGTCCCACTAGAAAGACATGCACCCATGCTTGAAGGTTGGAAGCTTCTCTGGATTCAGTATTAAAAAAATAAAAATAAAAATAAAAGAAAAAAGAACAAAGAAAAACAAAGAAAGTGCCACAAAGCAAAAATCACTCCTCCCTTGAACAAAATACCAAGTGATCATACACCTTGTTGTTATGGTACTATCATAGTTGCTCATCATGGGATGAAACAATGCGGTGTCAGTGATAAGAGGAATGGACTTGGTCCTGATCTTGGAACGATGGGTTAATGACACATTAATCATGCTTTACACATAGGATTCATTGTGCCCTAGGTCAGTTACCTCATGTCCCAATCTCTATAATCCCTTCTATAGTCTGTCTCATCTCGCTGTTCATGTAATTGTAGCTTGTGTCCTGTGTAGCATAGAATTCTTACCTCATTTCGTTGATACTTACATGTGTGTGTTTTGTGGAACCACTGTGGATTACATTTAACCCTTCTAGTGCCTATGAACATTTTGAGATGTGGTTACGCAAGGGCATTAGAGGTTGGAACCTACTTTGGGGAGGACCCACCTGTGTAATTTTTGTAATTTACACTCATAACACATCTTCCACACACCATATATTACCCTCAAGATTTTGTTAATGATATTCTTTCCCTTATTACTATCCCTTTGATTCAAATGTTCCTACGAATCATCACATAGCCTTTATCTCCCCCTTACCACCTGAGGTCCTTATTGATAAATTCCAGACCATCATAATTTTCATGCCTTTAGAACTAGTTGAATTACCTTGGAACAACACTCGTCGAGATGTCCTTAGTTTATGTCATTTAATTTCAAAAAATTATTAAAAATTTGGTATATTCCATAAGTGCCCTAACATCGTTAGGCCGCGATATCACGTACACGATATCGCATTCCAAAAATATATATATACGCAACCCCCTACGCTACTTAACATCATTTGCAACTTTTTACGCAGGGGAATTTTTTCAAATTTCTCTCTACAACTCACGATTGCATGTCCCTTGCTTTCGTATCCATAACTCATGCGCTGGAACTTCGATTTTCATTCTATTTGAACCTACTCGAACCCGAAGTGTTCAGCATAGTCATGGGGGAGGGGCACACGCCGAATAGAGCATAAGTTTTTTGAAATTCATCATCACCCGAAGGGCATTATTAAGGGTAATTAGTTATAAAATTAAAGATAAATGTGCCAAAAACAATTTCATCTCCTTAGTTATACCGGGAAACTAGATTTGGAAACCACCTAAGCAAAGATGATTAAATATTATAATATTTTAGGGGCATTCTCTCCTAATAATTAACATCACACGGAGATAAAAAAAATTCATTAAGGTAAGCAGTAAGGTATAACCTAACTTTGGTAACAACCTTACTAACAATTGGCCCCGTGTGATTGCAGATGGCCCCGAAACGCGGACAACAGAAAGGTCCTGCTCAAGGTGGAATCAAGCGACCTAGGAGAGGTGAAGGACAAGTTCTTGCCGAACAACATGTAGAGTAGGAGGAACAATCATTTAGTATCCACCAAGAAGACCCTGCTACTGTAAAATCAAGGCAGGTGGAAGGAGGAGCTGCAGCAGTGTCTGAATAGGGATGACATCTCACGTTGCCCCAGGATTGTGTTCATGCCATCCATGAAAGGTCCATATTCATTGCAGTGATCATGGAATTAAACTTTTGACCTTTCGCAGAATTTGCTCCGAAGGCCGTTAGGGATCACCTCAAAGGGTCCCCTTTGTGGCCTACCCTCTCTGAGAGCGGTGCCTGGTACTTAGGGAAAACATACCAATTTTGGCACAACAAAGAAGAAGGCACCACAATTAACATTTGTGGTGTGACTATTGATTTCTCTGTTCAAGCCATTTCAGAAGTATTAAACCTTCCGAATACAGGGCCAAAGGTTGCTCAGAACCAGCTAGACTCTTTCAGAACCGAGCAACTTAACAAACTATTGATAGAGAATAAAAGGGTGGTAGAAGAAAAAGATAAGGCTGACTAGGATGCCTCTATGGCACAAGCACAAACTTACGTGCACACCAAGGCACTCAAGGCCTTACAAGAGGAGGAACTCTAGGCCATACTTCAACGCCATGAAATCCCAAGACCTGAAGCACAAGATAAGGGAAAGACACCCATGGAGGAGCCACCACCACCAGGAACTACATGAGTTCCACCCAATCTTGTAGTTATAGAATTTTCTTTTGCATTCTTCGTGTTGTGTCTCAATTTTGTTCTGATTCCATACTACGACATGAATCTATTCTAGTCAGTCAATAATCCCATACCTTTCCACTGTGTAATCAATGGAGCTTGTTCTTGCTTTAACTCGAGGACGAGTTTTCATTCAGTCATGGTGGTATGACGAGTCATGAATTGTTGGTCGTGATATCATGTACGCGATATCACGTACATGATATCACAGGCAACGCGATATCACGTACGTGATATCATAGCCTAGACACGATATTGCGTATGCGATATCACAACTTGTCTCCTCATATATAAATAAGAGGCAGGCGGATTTGGAAAGGAAGTTTTGAAGTTTAAGTTTTCAATATTTTTTAGNGCATTCAGTCGTGGTGGTATGACAAGTCATGAATTGTTGGTCGTGATATCACGTACACAATATCACGTACACGATATCACGTACGCGATATCATAGCCTAGACACGATATTGCGTATGCGATATCACAACCTGTCTCCTCATCTATAAATAAGAGGCAGGCAGATTTGGAAAGGAAGTTTTGAAGTTTAAGTTTTCAATATTTTTTAGTACGTCAGTTTTTCCTCTCAACCCTTTTCTCCCAGTGCATGTCCATAGTGTGATGATTGTAATTATATGGCATCCTTATTCGAGTGTGACGTACTTGGACACGCACATGACCAAAAATAAAGATCGAGATTACTTCATCATTACAACATTCACTAAGCTTAATTATTTATTAATTGTTATTGTTATTTTTAGCTTTATTAGTTAATATCTCTCTACCCTTATGTCCTAGTAACGCGGAATGAGTACGAGCTAATCACGAGCATTTAAGTGTGAATACTTGGTAACCCAGTAGCATACCTAGGCCATGCATTTGGTAATCCTAGTGGTAGCCGTGCACGAGGTCCAAGATGTGTACGGATGATTGAGGAATGGATGCTCATCGCACTTAGGCTAGCTTAGATTCTCTCTCACACACACTCTCTCTCCTGTTTTAGTTAATATTATTTCCCATTATCCCCAGGAGTAGCATTAGTGTAGGAACACATCATACACATCACTCTGGACTAAACCATATGTGACAAAGCTAATACTAGTCTAGGTGGGAAGATACCGAACTACGATCTATGAGTAACTATCTAGATACCACAACTAGCCCATCTACGGAGTTCAACTGCATTGCGTGTGAGACACTCGTATTCATATGGTTGAGTGTAGGGGTACCTCGCCACTCATCACCATGGTTTGGGGACCATGGAACATTCTAATGTGCCCTTGAGTGGCACTAAGGTGTTAGAAAAACCATTCCAACTTGGTGGTACCAAGCGAGAAACAAGACTCCCTTCTACTGAATCCCTTTCTAAGTCCTCTTCATACTATCCTCACATGAAGAACTACATGGTCCTAATTCTACAGTGGTCACAGATATGTAGGTAGCTAGGATTGGATAGTTTTGGTGTAGTGCCTTGCTAAACCTTATACTAGATCATGAGGGGTTTAGGGATGAGGTGCTCCTTGTAAATGCATCATATCCCATTCCACTAATGATGTCTACACGGTTGTTTGTGTACTTTTTTGCTAAGTCATTATTCAGAGTTTAGAGGTTCTCCTTGAGGTATATTCTCTTGTTAATAAGTTGTTGTGCCACTTGCTCCCTTCTAAGGGTTGGTTACTTGTTTAGAGGTGCATTCCCCATGTCTTCTGCCCTAGATCCATTAGATCTCAATGAATTCCTTGGGATGCCAGAGAACATCGGGGTAACGTTCTGATAGGGGGGGAGGGGTGATGAGGGGGTGAGAGGGAGGGACCCAAAATAAGTGAAACATAGGTACATCCTAAGATTTATAGAATTTTATAACTTAGTGCTACCTAGTAGAATCAAACTTATAACCTAAGGTTACCAAGTTAAGACTTGTACCACTAGGCTAATACTTTTCTATAGAGAACTACAATATTATAGCTTATTATACAATGTCATGGATATGATATAGTGGGCCATGGTCATGCCTATAAATTCAAGCTCATCATTATATTAAACAATAGAAGTTTTGTCAACACTTAGTAAAATTCTTGTAATTTATTTTCATAAAGTTAGAGTTAGTTGTGAATGCACGCAATGTGGTGATTAACAATTGTGTAACATCTTTATTCAAGTGTATTATTCGTAGACATAATTCATGAATGGAAATAAAGATCAAGATTGTTCTTTATCATTACATCATCTCACATAGAATACATTTACTTTCCTATGTTGTTTATTTTTACTATCATTTACATTTCCTAAGTCATTTAATATTACCATTGATAAAGCATGAAATTCTACTACAGGCTAATATATCATATCTATTATGTCATAGATGCTACATCATATCTACGATGTAGCATCCCCTGCATCACATTTGCTATATCATAGGCTAGGATGCGATGTCGTAAATGTGATGTCACAATTATAATAAATGCCTATAAATACAAGTCTCCTATTATGTTTATGAACACCTTTGATTGTTCTAGTAGCTAGACTCTTGTAGTTTTATTTTGTAATCTTAGCAAATAGTTAGCAAGTGCCTATAGTGTTGATTTGAGTCAATTGTACAATGTCTTATTCAAGTGGAATTATACCTAGACACATTCCATGAACAAAAATAAGATTGAGATTAATTCATATTCATTGCAGCACTTTGATTTAGAATAGATTTACTTTCAATGCAATTTACTTTTCATATACTTACTTAATATTTACATTCTCATGCATGTTAATTAATTGGGGAAATGAGTGTGACTAGTTTTGAGCATAAACATGTATTTGCTTGGTAATCCTAGTAGTGGATATGTGAGTCCAGGACATGTAAGACAAGTTAGGAATGAACACTCATCGCTCATAGACTAGCTTAGGATTTATCTTCTTGTTATTAGTTAGATTAATTAAACCATTAATGTTCATGATTTTAAGTAGCTTAGTCATAACCACATAACATCAATAATCATATGCCTCACTTTGGACTAAACCATATGTTACAAAGCTATTACTAGTCCAAGTGAGAAGATAATGACATGTGATCAACACTTAATGATCTAGATACCACATTAGTCCCATCCACAAAATTCGACCAGATCATGCATACATGCTTGTAATTCGTATGGTTGGGTGTAGGAGATACTCGTCACTCATCATTGACACTATTGCAGGAGATGGTGCTAGTGATCTAGATTAGTTATATTAGAAATAATCATTGTAAAAGAAGTAATGACTTATCTTTTAAGAAAAATTAATATTTTAAGCCACACACATTATTAACCAAAAACATGTCCTCTTCACATAGGACCTATAATCCATCACATGATGAGAACACTAGTAGAAGAAATGATAGAAATTATATTGAAGAGAATTGGAGTGAACCTCTACAAGCAAGAATTTCATATAATCATTTTGGCCCTTACTATTAAAGACAACAGTTAATTGTCATGGACAATTCTAAAGGGGATGGAACAAGTCCTAGAATGAGGAGGACCTTAAGGCCTAGAACCTCGAGCAAACCTAGAAAAGTTGAACTAAGGGATCATAGTGTAAAATATAGGAGTCATGGTGAATCTCCTAGTTCATCATCTTTCTCTTCATCTTCAACATCTAGTTCTGATGAAAATGAACATATGTATGGAGATAAAGCTCCACTAAGGGATCACGATAGAGATACAAATGAAAATCAAAGACAAGATGCAACGTATCAAACATAGCATAGACAAGATCATCATAATTAGAGAAATAGAAATATATATTATCACCATGATATATCTAATGATGATGAACCCTTGTTGGCTACTAAAAGCATGATATAGATCATGGAGGCAATTAGAATGCCTCATAGGCATCAAAGCAACAGTTGGATCAAATGGCTTGATATGAATAAAATTTCTAAATTTAAGGGAGGCTATAATTCTAATCCACAACACCATTTTCAAGCCTTCCATGATGCTTGCACCTTGCAAAATATCGAAAGTAAGTGGCAAAAGCTTAAGCTCCTCCTTAGGACACTAATAAAAGAAGCTAAAAGTTGGTATAGATCATTGGAACTAGATTAAATCCACCAATGGTCAACAATGCTTGAGCTCTTCAACAAGAAATACCAAACCTATTCAAAAGTATCTAATCTAAGGAAATAAGAGAACCATGAATCCCTTGATTCAGCCTTGGAAAGATACTATTCTCTACTACATCAATGCCCAGGCCATGAATTTTCTCAAAGTGAGCAGCTTTATCACATCATAGATGGACTTCATAACAAAATAAGGAGATCCTTGGGATTTATGCCTAAGGAAAATTATTAGAATTAAGAGCCCATTAGATACAAAGGCTTGTTGAATACATGGCAAAAGAAGAAAGAGAGTTATGTAAAAGGGAAAGTATAAAGGAATATAACTTGGATCCAACTCTTCACGAAAAAGAGCTCCATATTTATGATTAGGAAAAAGAGGTAGCTCTTGATGAGTTTATCTCACATAAAATGTTGCCAATACAAAAGTTTATCATTGAGATTGAAGCAAGGGTAGATAAGATGTGGGAGTTTATGAATGAAAAAGTTACAACCAACTTGAAAATCATAGAGGATAAGGTAAAGAAAGTAGAATCAAGTGATCAAAATAAGAAGAGAAAAAAGAACAAGGAAATAGGCAAGGACACTTATTAGCAAGAAAGGAAAATAGCTATAGTAGAAGATGTTGCAGACTCAGGAATAGAGGTGGATGATGGATGTGACATCAGTTAATATGAACATCCAAAGCACTATTTCCTAGTTATGTTACATCTACAAGAGTTTGGAGCTTTTGCTTTGAATCCCAAGTTCATAAAAAAGCAAATGCCTTGGAGATTACCTTACCCACAAGGCAATTACAGACAGTCCTACAACCAGTGGTACTATTCTAATGGGACTTCTTATCAACCTCATGACTATCATCAACCACAGTGGTGAAACCCATAGTCATGGGGGATGCTATCAATAAACCAACAATATCCTTCTCACTAGTTAAACCCTTATGAATACTATGTTTAACAACTTATTTCTTTAAATGGTTCTACTTCGCATGCCTTAAAACATTATTACTACTCTCCTAAATATCACCAACCCATAACATCTCCTATGGGATCACCATCCCATACCTTTCATCATCCATCACATCCTTAATACTCTCATACTTGTCATCAACATGTGCCAAAATCAATAATGTAGAAAGGATTGACATCACAACCTCAACAAAGAAATGCCACTTGTGCCATGAACATACAAGCGAATGATAATGTTAGTAGATCTTAGCAAAAGTCTTGGAAACATCCTTTCTTTAGGATAGTTTACACACATGTGAATCAAACTAGTAGACCTACTTTCTCATCGAAACTGGCACAAGGACAACCTAGTGTAAGCCCCTTCCTTACAAAAATAATGTCTCCTAATCCTATGCAAAAGCCAACAACCATCATCACTCCAACACAAAACATCAAAGATGAACTTATTACTATGGAGAGATAGAAAATTCCATGCATTTCTAATAATGATAAAGGATGCAGTTGTGGGCTAAAAGTTCAAAGTGATAACATGATTTCTATACCAACCCACAACAAACTTGAAGAACAAGTGTGTTTGCAAAATTATGTCTACACAATCGCCACTAAACCAAAAGATACCTAGTTGTTAGAGAATAAGAATACTAAACCATTTGATGAATCATCAATTGGCTAAAATATCATAGATGCTATGTTGTAGATGTTACATTACCTCTGTGTTGTAGCATCCCTGTCGATGTGTCTCAATTGGCTACTACATTGTAGGTGCTACATCACATCTACGATGTTGTAGATGTGATGTAGCATCTGTTTGATAAAGTTATTTTTGTCCACCAACGATGTTGTATATTTGATATCATAGCACATGGTATGTCATCATAGATATGATATCGTAGGATGTGTGCAACCTATAAATACAACACTTGGGTGCACAGATCTGCATAAGTTTCATTCCATCCTTGGGTAGATTCTTACAGTTTTGTTTTGTAGTTTTAGCAATAGAGTGAATGCCTACAATGTGGTGTTGAGTAGTTGTACATAATCTTTATTCGAATGAAGTGTACTTGGGCACAGTTCATATTCAAAAATAAAGATTCATGTTGTTTTTCATCATTGCTGCATCCACTTAGTTTTATTATTTTACTTAGCATAGTTTTTATTGTTCATTAGTAAAATGGAACAAGTACAACTGGTTTTGAGTGTTTAAGTGTAATAGTTTGATAATCCTAGTAGTGTTATAGCTTGGTTTTCCTAATAGCATAATGCTTGGTAACCCAGTAATAGTTACATGAGCCCAATACATGTATGGAAAGCCAGGTTCAAATGCTCATTGCTCTAGGCTAGAGTAGATTTACATTACCATAATTATTTAGTCCTAGAATTAAATTTCATTCTCAATTATGTTTATTGCTAGGAGTAATCAAGACCTAACAACATCAATTATCATATGCCTTACTTTGGACTAAACCATATATGACAAAGCTACCACTAGTCCAAGTGGGAAGACAATGTCATGCTATAAATGCTTAACAGTCTAGATGACACAACTAGTCCCATTCATGGAATTCAATCGGATCATGTATGAACACTTATGAGTCTTATGGTTGGGTGTAGGGGGGGTACCCATCACTCATCTCCATTTAAAAGATGCATAGAAACATCCAACCCACTTATTATTTCTAGTCCTAATAAAATGAACCAAACAAAAAACTTAGAAGGACATCTTACACTTTGACTATACACTATAAGAAATTGTTAAACATGGAGACCTAAGAACCAAAATAGAAAATAAAAAAAACATATCTAGACCCTTTAAAAAGGAAACACCTTCAAGTGTAGCTAAATATATGTCTCTAAATGATCAAAACCTAATTATCATCAATGTTAAATGTGCTAACCAGTGAAAAATCAAATCACTGATGATGATAGATGGAAAACTTATGGTGTATAACCAAAGGATTATTTGGTCAATTTTCCAAATTTTCACCCATGCCCCATCTTGAATCAAGAACTAATAAGTGTATTTGCACTTTTTGTTTTACAATTTTTTATCATTTTTCTATTTCTTCACAATTTTCCAATTCTTACTATGTTTTGCATTTCTTGTTATTTTTCTTTTCCATATAATTTTCTCTTTTCTTGAGTCATTTTATTTATGTTTTATGGATGGTTACTATGTTTTTGTTAATAATATTGTCAATCATGGTGCAAAAGTCAACACTATGTGTTGGGTTTCTGTCTTATGCTATCAAGATGATTGGATAAATAATTATGTAAAATAGTGAGACCACATCATCCATCCACTCATTTCCAAAAATAAGAGGTTCTTACCGTGGCCATAATGATATTCTTTTCATAGTAAAACTAAAAATAAACTTATGACCATTATGCCTAGATAGAAGAGTGAAGAACTAAGTGGGAATAAAAAGAGTGTGACATCAAGGGGATTTATGGATTCTCTAGAACTACTACTATGAGTTTTATCCTATTGTTAAAATTGTGTTATTTTCTTGAGTTCTAATGAAAAATGGAAGTAAGATTATAATAAGTGCTACCTTACCATGTCACTTGAAAGACATGTTACCCATGCCTGAAGGTATTCCTTTGGTAAGGTCAACACATTAAAATAAAATAAAAGCATAAAATAACATTTCTAGGGGTTTCATTGGAAAGACATATTACCCATGCCTGAAGGTAGGCAGCTTCTCAAAAATCTCAAAAATAAAAAGTGTGCTATTAATAAACTCCTTCCTTAAACTACATTATTAAGTGATAATACTTCTTACAATAGTGGTAGTTTTGTGATTGTTAGTCTTGGAGATGATACAATGCAATGTCACTAGAAAGTGGTATGGACTTGGTTTGAATCTTGGAAAGAAAGGCTAATGATTACTTTAACCACACATCACACATATAATTCATTATGCCTATAATAAGATGCCTCACATCCCATTCTCTGTAATTCCTTCTCATCCCATTATTCACCTTAGTGCTACATGCAATTATGTACTTAATGGTTTTGTATAGTATAGTGCGAAATCCTAATCAAGGTGGTTGTGTGTTGTTTGGAACAAAGGCATAATCTACATTTAACTTTTAAGATGCCCACAAACATCTATAGAAGTGGTTATGCAAGGACATTATGGTAAGAGCCTATTTTGGGAAGGACCCACTTGCATGACTTTTGTTGATCATGACTTTGAACCAAAACCTCACATCTTCAAGGACATCATGGATAACTTCTCTAAATTTATGCATGATTTTGCAACTACTTCTCATCCATTTCAAATTATCTTTAATGCTTTTATATTAAAATTTCCTCTAACTTCAAAATTCAAAATTTCTTGGCCATCCTATGATCCAGACCTTTGGTTTTAATTGTTCAAAAATTTATGTGCTTTTGAAGTTAAGCTCATTTATTGTGGGGGGTTACGGATTTAATTTTAAAAATTTGTCTAACACCCTATTTTTCAAAAATATGGTAACTAATAGTAATAATAATCAAATAATGTGAGAAACTTGATTATTTTAGTTACCTTAGAGCCTTGGAGAGCATTATTATGAAATCACCTTAAGCCTAAATACTAATTTTTTTTCAAATTTTAAGCTAAGGTGTTTGAAAAGGTTTGATTATTAAGGAAAATTTACCAAAAATAATGTTGATCCTTTGGTGATTGTAGGTGATGCTAAAATGAAAGCCTAAGGTTGAAGGTCTTTTGCAAGGCAAGGAAAAGAGGCCAAGGAGAGAACAGAGGAGGATATGTCCATGGACAAATAGTAGCTCATACAAGGATTAAAGCTCAAACATCATATGTTTGCTGGACCCATTAGACAACAAGAAGAATTTTTAGTCCATTCTTCAAGAATGTTCTACATAAAAAGAGAAGCATCAACATGACAATCAAGGTTGGAAAGACTACCACTAATAAGGAAAACAAGAAGATTCATCTTCGACATATTTTTTTGAAGACCTTTGCAATTTTGTAAAGTTTGATGTTTATCTAGTGTTTTTTGTCAATTTTTAAGACATCCACTTGAATAAATTTTGTAATGTGGCACTCCTACTTATCATGTCAGTCATTCTAGTCCTCATCAACCCATAATTTTTGTAATGAACTTTGTTCCTCCTATACAACTCAAGGATGAGGTTTTGGTGAGTTGTGGGGTATGATAAAGCATGAAATTCTACTATCGACTAATATATCATATCTACTATGTTGTAGATGCTACATCACATATACGATATAGTATCCCTTGCTACATTGCATCTATGATGTAACATCCCTTGCATTGCATTTACTATATAATAGGCTAGATGTTATGTTGTAAATGTGATGTCACAATTATAATAAATGCTTATAAATACGAGTCTCCTATCATGTGTATGGATATCTTTGGTCATTTAGTATCTATACTCTTGCATTTTTATTTCATAACCCTAGTAAATATTCAGTGAGTGCCCATAGTGTGAATTTGAGTCACTTATACGGTGTCTTATTTCAGTGGAATTGTACCTTGACACATTCCATGAACAATAATAAGATCAAGATTGATTCATATTCATTACAATAATCATTACAACACCTTGATTTAGAATAGATTTACTTTCAATGCAATTTACTTTTCATATACTTAGTTAATATTTACATTTTCATGCATGTTAATCAGTTGGTGGAATGAGTGCACCTAGTATTGAGCATAAACACATATTCACTTGGTAATCCCAGTAGTGTTATTGATTGGTTTACATAACACTTAATAATCCTACTAGTGGGTACGTGAGTCTAGGATGTGTATAGCAAGCTAGGAACAAACACTCATCATCAATAGACTAGCTTAGGATTTATTTTCTTGTTATAGGTTAGATTAATTAAACCATTAATTTTCATGATTTTAACTAGCTTAGCCATAACCACAAAACATCAATAATCATATGCCTCACTTTGGACTAAACCATATGTTACAAAGCTATCAGTAGTCCAAGTGAGAAGACAATGACATGTGATCAACACTTAACGATCTAGATACCACACTAGTCCCATCCATGGAATTTGACCGGATCATGCATACATGCTTGTAATTCATATGGTTGGATGTAGGGGACACTCACTACTCATCAACCATGTTCATTTGTAAATGTGGAATGAATACAAATGGTTTCAAGCATAAAGTATAATTATTTGGTAATATAATAATGACTTTGCTTAATTCACTCAGTGGTAAAGTTACTTGGTAATCCTAGTAACAATTACATTAACCCAGGATGTGTACAAAAAACCAGGAACATATACTTATTATTGACAAGCTAGGGTAGCTTTATATTTCCCTTGTACTTAGAAATAGAATTTATAATTATTTTAATTATAATTTACCTTTAGCATGCTTAAGGTCAAATAACATCATTTAATTATATATCTCACTAAAAGTTAAACCCTAAGTTCCACACTTTACTAACTTCAAGTGAGAAAACAACAATCATTAACTTATATCAACTCACTAGTATAACTACATTGTCCATTTATGGATTACGATATGGTCAAGCATGAATCCTTGTGACTTGTATGGTTGAATGTTGGAATCCTCTATCACTCATCATTTGCACCATTTTCAAGGATGTGTCAATGTTTGCTAGTTAGTTGACCTTAACACAACTCATTGATTATCTATTAAAAGAAAACTAATCATGGCAGACACAAGGATGCAACGCTTGGAAAATAAAGTGTAGAAACCATAGGAAGAATTAGCTATCTTGCAATCTAAAAGGTAGGACCTTGCATGGTACATTACGCCAGATTAGTTATCATAATTTATAAGTGAGCAAGTAGATCAACTAACGGCTAAGCAAAAAATGATAGAGATAGAAAAGAAAAATGTAGTTTAGAATGCTTTAGTCATAGAGGCTTAGATGTATGCCCATGCTAAAGCCATTGCTGCATTAGAAGAATAGAATAAAAAATTTACTACAAAAATATTAGGTTAACAAATATAAAAAAAAAAAGAACATGCTCAAGGAAAGCATTCATTAGCTAAGATAGCAGTTTGCTAGAGTTAACCTAGATATGAAACAATTACCTTGTGAAAAAAAAACCTTATCAATGGAAGAAGTATGCATAGTCATATAGATGTCAGCCATTGAAGTCATTGCATGGTAGAATAAGACCAAGAAGCATGAAAGGCTCAAATAATACTTTAAGGATCAAGTGACATGTATAAGCAAATCAATGAGAAAGAAATCTAGATGACTAAGGGCAAAATCAGTTCTATTACACCATAGACATTGATTGGCAAGCCATCTTGGATAGTCTTTTCTTGTCCACCAAGTTAAGCTAAGGAATAAATACCTATAGATAGAAGATTTAACTGAGTACATGGGGTTAGCGAATCTACACTACACTAACTTGGCCATATTAATAGTAAGTAGACAAAGAATAGAGTTGGAGTAGTAAGTAGCTACTATGTATTTCATACATGAAAGAGAGTTTGTAGATAGGAAAGATGCACAATAACAACTTTACATTACAAAATCTGAATTCCATGTACTTAAATCAAGTTATCAAGAATGGAAAGATGTTGCAACAAACTTGATTAGAAGAATGACTGACTATTAAGAATTATAAAAGATGGTCAAAGCTTTTGAAGTAGAAAGAACATAGTTTGCAACATGGTATGTTAAAGCTAATAAGATGTTTCCACAACTACCATGTCCTTGGGAAATACCAACACCCGAGAACATTGTCAAGTTGGCATGGATAGTACATGATCCCAGTAATGAAGAAGAAAAGCTAACAACATTGTTGAATAGGTATTAATTCAAAAAGTTGGATAATAAAGGCAAAAAATCCAATGGAGGAGCCACCATCACTCTGGAACTTGAAAGAACTACATTAAAATTTATCTTTTTTTTCTTTGATTTTGTTTTGTTTTTTTCATGTGTTAATCATGTGTTACATGATAATTTTGTAACACCACTCAAATAAAAGACACAACATTCATAGTTAGATTTAGTCATGTATATATGTCATGATATCAAGTCCCTGCAACCCCACAAGTTGTAATGAACTCTATCTTCATTTTGTTTGAACTTAATGAGAAGTATTTAATTAATCATTGGGATATGATGAAACACTTTTTTGTAGATGACTACGATATCATAGATATGATATTGTAGCTCATTATAGGATGTCATGTATATAATATAATGGGTCATGGTTATGCCTATAAATACAAGTCCACTGTCATGTCAAATAACAGAAGTTTTGTTAACACTTAGTGAAATTCTTGCATTTTATTTTCATAAAGTTAGAGTTAGTTATAAATGCGTGTAGTGTGGTGATTAATAGTTGTATGACATCTTTATTCAGGTGGATTATTTTTGGACATAATTTATGAATGAGAAGAAAGATCAATATTATTCTTCATCATTACAACATCTCACATAGAATAGATTTACTTTCCTATGTTGTTTGCTTTTACTATGTCATTTACATTTCCTAGGTCATTTAATATTAACATGTTCATCAGTAAAGATAGAATAAGTATGATTGGTTTCAAGCATAAAGTATAATTTTTTAGTAACCTAGTAGTGACTTTGCATAATTCGCTCAATGGTAAAGTTACTTGATAATCCTAGTAACAATTACATTAGCCGAGGATGTGCATAGAAAACTAGGAATAAATACTTTTCAATGATAGGCTAGAATAGCTTTATATTTTCATTGTACTTAGAATTTATAATCACTTTCATTATGTTTACCTTTAACATACTTAAATCCAAATAACATCATTTAATTATATACCTCACTAAGACATTCTACACTTCACTAACTCCAAGTTAGAAGATAACGATCACAAACTTCTTATAAACTCACTAGTATAATTACATTGTCCATCCATAGATTATGATGTGGTCATGCATGAATGCTTATGAATTATATGGTTGATTGTTGGAATCCTCTACCACTCATCATTGGTCTAGTTGACAAGAATATCTCCATGTTTGCTAGTTAGTTTATCTTAACACAGTTTGTTGTATCAAGTATCATCAAGTGTACCTTTTACACTTAGAAACATTTTTCAAAACATAAACACATTTAAGTGTTAACCAACTTAAAATGGCTTCCATACCTAAAGTGAAACCTCCATCTACTATTAATCTTAACAAAAGTAATGACAAAAACTATAATGAAGAAAATTGGAGTGGACCTATGCAAGCAAGAATATCATATTCTCATGTTGATCCTTAATATCTTGATTTCACATTCATTTTACACCAACATGAATAGTTCAAATGGAGAGACTTACAAGACCACATTGTCTTGGCACTAGAATGCTCAACATAGTATATGCTTCAAGTAACCCCACTGAGATCAAATCTTGGACATGCATAAGAAGGGTATTAAGTTACCAAGAACATGACCAAGCCATATCAACCAATAGAGGCTCAAGCTAAAAGAGATGTTATCATGATAGCAAGATATGAACAAGATAAAGAAAAAAAGGGCACCGTAGAGGATTGTCCTTATAGAGAAGGAATATGTGTCATACAAAGCTAAAAAGTCTCATTAAACTCATGGATCTAGTTCTCAAACACCTGTTATATGTATCAAAGATCTTGTAAAGATAAAATTATGTTTAGCTCTTGCAAAAACTCTTGGAAGAGATGAGGTAGACTCAAAACTTAGGAGGAGTTTAAGGCATAAGACCTATGATAGAACCAAAGGAAATTGATGAGACACGATTCGCAGCAGCCGTGATATCGCGGTCCACCGCCATATCTATAAATAAGAGGTGGCTCTCCCTTATTTCTCCATCCTGAGTTAGAAGTAGGGAAACTTTGGTAGTTTGATCACTCCAGAGATAGAATATTTTCCATGTGCCCGTAGTAGGAGTCCTAAAGTGAACAGATCTTTATTCGAGCAACATTGTACCTGAACACAAGTTGTGTACGACAATAAAGATGAACTTCCTGGATAAACCTTACAATGCATGGAATAGGATTCTATTTATTGTTTTCTCTCTCATCCTTAAACTCCTAGAATGTGGAATGAGTACAACTTGATTACGAGCATCTAAGGATGTGTACAGTTAGTCAAGGAATCGGCTGCTGATCGCAATGCGGTATGAGTACGACCTGATTACGAGCATCTAGTGTGACTACTTGGTAACCCAGTGGCGTATCCAAGATCTACACTTGGTAATCCCAGTGGTAGTCCCAGATGTGTACGGTTAGTTAAGGAATCGGCTGCTCATCACACTTAGGCTAGATAGATTCTCTCAACCCTTTCCTCCTAGTTAAGTGCCTCAGTACGACCACTTCGAGCACGTGCGTTACGCATGGTGAACCCAACAATGATTAGTGTTTGGTAGCCGCGGTTGCATTGGTTCTGGGTGTGTACGATAAGTGGAACAGATGCTGACGCTAGGCTATTTTAGACTTAGTCATTAGTTAGAGTTAGTTAGTTTCTCAACCCTTCACCTCAATAGCATAGGAGAAAAACATAAAAGACCATAAAAATCATATACCTCGGACTTACTTAACCATACACCATGACAACCACAAGTAAGTCTGGGAAGACAACGAATGATTAACCCCAAGTGTTCCATGGGGCATGTAGGCACTTAGTCTATGGAGTTCGACCGGATTGCGCGTGCTATGCTCGTTTCGTATGGTTGAGTGTAGGGATACCTCACCACTCATCAGAAATGAATCAAGAAGTCATGGAAGGAGAACTAAATGATACCATTCTCCAACTCCCCATTCTCTTCATCATAATCATTAACAAGCTCTGATAGGGGAGAACAAAGATCAAGGGATCATGAGAGGAAAAGAAGAAGGAATCATGAGAGACATACCAATAGAAGAAGACATCCTAATGAAGAAGATGATGATGATAAAGATAGTAAAAGAGGAATCAAGCATAAGAGAAGAGAACATTATGAGCATTAGAGGGATCATTGCTATAATAGAGATTACGAACCCAAAGATTATGAAGAGCTCCCATTGGCCACCCAAAGCATGATTAACATCAAGAAAGTAGTGTACATATCTACCAAGCATCTAAGGAATAGTCACATCAAGTGACTTGATATGAATAACATTCCAAATTTTTAAGGAGGATATAATGCAGATGCATAACATCATATTCAAGCTTTTCATGATGCTTGTGTCCTACTAAACATAGAGAATGATCGGCAGAAATTAAAGTTATTTTTTAGAATACTCATAAAGGAAACAAAAAGCTAGTATAGATTCTTAGAACAAAAAATAATTAGAAGATGGGGTACCATGCTAGAGCTCTTCAATGACAAGTATCAAACATATTTTAGAGTGTTAATATTAATAAAACAAATCCAAGGATAAAAAGAAGAAACACATGAATCTCTTAATATAGCAATGAGAAGATACTATTTACTATTACATAGATTCGTAGGCTATGGATTTTCTCAAAGAGAACAACTAAGGCATGTCATCAATGGGTTAAAAAATAAAACAAGAAAGACCATTGGAGTATATACCCAAGGAAGGTTATCAGAGATGATATCTCATTGAATTTAATAGTTATTGGAGCAAGTAGCAAAATAAGAAGAAGAGCTACATAAGAGGAAATCAACCAAAGAGTATAATAGAGACCCTACTATCAAAATAAGAGAAGTAAAGATATATGAGACATAAGAAAAAGAAACACTAGAAGATGTGATTTAATGAAAAACTTAACCTATTCAGAATTCAATAAATGATATTTCAACAAAGGTAGAGAAAATGTGGATTTTATGGATGAAAAGTTTGCAACAATACTTAAGATAGTAGAAGAGAAAAGTGAATAAGTAATTAACATAAATAAGGACAGAAAAAAATAATGGACGTGAGAATTATAATAACAAAGAAAAAGTTGTAGTAGGAAAGGAGGTTAAGAACAAGACAACAGCTTAGCTTGCAAACAATGTATTGAAGATTAAACTTGAAACTTAAAGAAGTTATCAAATAAGAACTAGAGAAGCTGATAAAGACATGGTTCATCTATCCTATTGTAGATAGTGAATGAATTGGCCCATTGGTCATTTTCCCAAAAAAGGGTGGTTAGTCAAGGGTTGTATAGATTTTCAATTATTAAATATGATAATATTTAAGGACTATTTTCCTTTACCATTTGTTGATCAAGTCCTAGATACTATTACAGGGCACTAATGTTATAGTTTTTTGAATGGATATAGTGGATACCACCAAATCCATATCACACTAGAAGATTAAGAGAAGACAACGTTCATAAGCCTATGGAAAACATTTTCATACATGAAATGTCATTTGGCCTGTGTAATGTTCCAGAAACATTTTAAAGACTTGTACTTAGCATCTTCCAAAAACAAATCGGTAACAAAGTTGAAGTATCTATGAATGATTTTTCTACTTATGAACTTAACTTTAAGCAAGCTTTGGGCCACCTAAAGTAAGTTCTAAAATAATATGTTGAAACAAATTTAAAGTTTAACTGGCAAAAAAGCCATTTAATGATCCAATATGGCATAGTCTAGGATACAAGATATCATACATGGAACCTTATAGTTGTATCGGAGGTAATGAAAGATAGAGAAAAGGAGCAACTATAGCATTACAGTGAACCTCCGATAGCATTAGAATGAAGAAAAGGAGTAAGAAAGATAGAGAAAAAGGGGCAACTATAGCATCGATGAAATGGATGTCAAGATGGTAATGAACAAAATAATAATTAATTGCAAAATGTTAAGGGAAAGAATTTAACAAATGCTCCAAATAGGAATGTCAGTGGGTCCTCCCCAAAGCAAGATCATGCCCTTAATGCCCTGACAAATCCACATTCAAAGAGTCCGTAGGCTCCGAGAATGTTATTTGGAACAAGAGTTAAAGTCTTAACCGTAAGAATTTACCAAAAAGAAAATAATACGTCAACCAAAATATATACAATAATGATACAACCGGCAATGAGGTGAACAATGGAGAGAAGGATGGAGAGAAGA
>MNCI01037513.1:118015-148740 GCA_015680685.1 Gnetum montanum
TTGGACTGAAGGGTTCTCCGAAGCATTAGTCGTTAGAGGACTATACATGTGCCCAACCGCTTGTTGTTGCGAGAGTTTTTCTGGGCTCCTAGTTCTAAAAAAGGATCTCTTCTTTGTATAGTTGTCAAAACTAGCACCCGGTTGGATATTTACATGCTAAATATTTACAGCTCTTGCGGCGTTACGTTGCTGCGGTTGGGTAGGTAATTCCCCTTGCATTGTTGGAATAGGTTGTATGGGAACTACAGGTGGAAGAGGTGCAGGCGGAGTTAGAGGATGGACTGAATGTGAAATATCTCTTAGAGGAGAAGGAGTCCTTCTAAAGTACTCCCAAAATTGGTAGTGACGTCGGGGAGTAGTATGACCCATAGAGTCACCTGGAGAAATTGGCTGCTGCACATAATAACCGTAAGGATCGGGTTGCCGGTAAGGGTATTGATGTGTTGGTGGTGGCATCCCCCATGACTGTGGGTATTGACACTGCTGATGTTGTCCAATAGGCTGTGGAGGCGTTCCACTTGGGTAATATGTTAAGGGTTGGTGGAACTACCTTGGATTACCTTGTGGATAAGGTAACCTTCGGGGTGTTTGCCGTTGATTAAGTCTTGGATTTAACGCATACAGCCCAGACTCCTGCAAATGTGAGATAATTGGGCAACCTCTCTTAGGATGGTCATAGTAGCAAACCTCACATCCACTATCATCATCTGAATCAGAATTCACAGCCTCATTGGAGATAGGAATTTTCCCCTTACCCTTGTTATGTGTAGGGCTTAAGTTTCTCCGCTTGGTTTTGCCTTTGTCACTACCTTGTTCTACCTTAGACTCTTCTACAATTTTTAAGACTGTTTCTATTCTTGAGTCTAAGGAATCCCACATTTGGTCTACCTTAGCTGATACCTCAGTTGTTAACTTTTGGATCGGTAAGGTTTTCCAATTCACCATCTCCTCGAGTGGTGACTCATCTCCTCATCACAGAATTTCACTCCCTTCTTGCGAAGGGAGGGATCGTGGTTGTATTCTTCCGCACTTTCCCTCTTACGTAACTCACCCTCTTCTTGCACTACTTGTTCCAACAAACTTTCAACTTCATGGGCTCTTAGTTGGAAAATTCTCCCTTGGGTGTAAGTCCCAAGAGTTCTTCTCGTTTCATTTCTTAGCCCATCCACGATGTGGTGAAGTTGATCCTGCTTAGCGTACCCATGGCCCGGGCAACGATGTAGCAATGTATAGTAACGGGCCATGGTAGCATCCAAGGGTTCATAAGCACCTTGTTTCCAGCCTTGGATTTGCTTATGTAAATTGGACACTCTGGAGTACGTTTGATATTTGTTGTTGAATAGTTCAAGCATCGTACTCCACCTCCTGATGGTTTCTGGTTCTAAGGATCGGTACCAGCTCTCTGCTTCTTTGGTGAGTGTCCTTGGGAACAACTTAAGCTTCTGCCACTCATTAGCTATATTTTGCAAGGCGCAAGCATCGTGGAATGCCTGTAAATGATGTTGAGGATTAGCGTTGTATCCCCCTTCAAAACGTGGGATATTATTTATGTCCAAACGCTTGATCCTGCTGTCTTTTAAGTGCCTTGTGGGGATCCTAACTGCCTCTGTAATGTCTAACATGCTTCGGGTTGCGAGTAGGGGTTCGTCATAATCATCCCTATCATGACGTCTGTGATGTCTTCGTGGTGGTTCCCTACTCTCCCTACGTCCTTGCCCTTGTCCTAACTCCCGACCTTCCTGTTGAGGTCTTTCATCTTCCTTTACTTTTACCCTCTCCGTTGTGCTCATGATGGTTGCACCTAGAAGTGGAAGGAGAGTGTGAATGGTGAGATGAAGGAGAAGAGGAAGGGGATCCATCACAATGGCGATGTTTTGTACCTTCTCTTCGGCTACTTCGGCCCCGATCGTTGTGACGATCAAAGTGTCTGTCCTTAGTGTGAGTGGTTGTTCCTACCATGAACAGTTGGTGTTCATGGGGATCAAAGCCCGTAGCATGTACAGTTGATCGAAGGCCCTGATGCCTAACCTCTTCACCATTGTGAGGAGGAGGAACATCATTTTCTAAGAAACCCATTGTGAGGGGTTCCTCATCTCCTATTTCACTGAGGACATGGGGGACCTTGCCCTTCAACAATGAATGTTGGCTCTCCTGCCTTTTGTCCCAAATACGTTGGGCAGTGGTGGGATGATAATCCCTTACATGATATCTTACAGCAACGTATTCAGCGAATAAGTCCTGCATGCCAGTCTGTGCCAGGGCACGGAAAAGCATGTTCGGAACAGATCAATCTGGTGGTAAAACTATATTACCAAACAAATCTCTCCAGCACAACTATTCATCCTGATGGAGGGTAAAAGTGTAATCAGGAATATACTCATCGAGGTGAGTATAAGTTATCATATACTGTCTAGGACTTGGCTGGTCTAGGTTATGTGTATGTTGCTGATTGTCTTCCATGTTATCCTTAGGTGAGTTAACCTTATGAGAAGAAGTCATTTTATTGGTGTGCTATTCACTGTTATATATGTTCTTGTTTAACTAATTAACCCAAAGGTTCATTAAGGCTCACAACGATGTAAAATATTTCCTAATGTTCTAATTGGCGTACAAACACTTAGTCCCCAGCAACGGCGCCAATGATGAGTGGCGAGGTACCCCTACACTCAACCATACGAAATGAGCATAGCATGCATGATTCGGTCGAACTCTGCAGACTAAATGCCTAAACACCACAAGGAACACTTGGGGTTAATTAATCGTTGTCTTCCCAGACTTACTTGTTGTTGTCACGGTGTATGGTTAAGTAAGTCCGAGGTATATGATTTTTTTGGTCTTTTTTGGTTTATCTCCTATGCTAAGGGGTGAAGGGTTGAGAGACTAAAACTAATTCTAACTACAGTGCTAAGTCCTAGCATCAACATCTGTTCCCACTTGCCGTACACACCCTGAACTGTGCAACTGTGGCTACCAGATGCTAATCGTTACTGGGATTACCACACGTAATGCACGTGCTCGAAGCAGTCATACTGAGGCACCTAACTAGCCTAAGTGTGACAAGCAGCCGATTCCTTGACTAGCCATACACATCCGTAGATGCTCGTAATCAAGTCGTACTTGTCCCACGTTCTAGGAGGTAAGGGTGAGAGAATCTAATCGCGATGAGTAGCCAATTCCTTGGCTAGCCGTACACATTCGTCAATGCCCATAACCAAGTCGTACTCATGCCGCGTTACTAGGAAAGCAATAAATAACATTAAATAAACCTATCCATGCACTGCAAGGTTTATCCACAAAGCTCGTCTTTATTGCCGTACACAACTTGCGTTCAGGTACAAAGCTGCTCGAATAAAGAACCGTTCACTTGGGGGACTCCTACTGCGGGCACATGGAAAATATTCTATCTCTAGGGTGATCAATCCGCTAGAGCTTCGCTACTTTACACCTAGGATGTCAAATGAGGGGAGTGCCGCCTCTTATTTATAGATTTGGCGGCGGACCGCGATATCGCGGACCGCGATATCGCGTACGCGATATCGTAGGGAACGACGCGATATCATGTACACGATATCACAGGGGATGCGATATCGATGCGATATCGCGGCTTGTGCATATCGCGTCTCATCAGGGCAGTAGAGATGTCTCAAGTTTGTAGAGAGTTAAAGATAATCCAAGTAGACTTGCAGTATCAATAAAACCTACTAATGGTCAAATTTCTTTGTAGGTAGAAGAAAATTATGATTAGGCACAACAAATATTTGGGAACATTGCATCATTTTAGGTGGTGTCAGAAACTAGTGAAGAAGCATTTTTAGTGGTGTTGCAACATCAAGATTTAGTAGGAGTAGTAGAAGTAATAATTGATCATATCAAGGAGCCATTTAATGTTCTTGTTGTGACATAGGTAGACATTTCTAAAGCCAAGGATGTATAAACAGTAGTTGAAACATCAAGAAAGGAGATCATGTTCCCTGTTGAACATGAAGATGCATTAGAGAGACTTCCATAGAAAAGGTAAATTGTGCATAATATTTTTGATATCCTTAGTGATATCACTACAGTGCAATCAAAGTAAATATCTACTAAAAAAACCTAGTTATGACATAAGCAAGAATGAAACATGCAGAAAATAAAGTGCAAAAACTATAAGAAGAATTAGTTGCCTTGCAAGCTAAAAGGTAGGACCTTGCACTGTATTCAGTTTTGATGTTTAGATTTTTTGATCTTTAGAATGTTAGCCCATCCACACACCTGCAAATGTGAGAGTTATCATTTTTTTCTTTTCAACATGTGCCTACTGTTTTTTTCTCTTCAACATTTGCTTATTATTTTTTCTTTTCAACATATGACCACCTTTTTTTTTTCAACATGTGTCCACTATTTGTTTTCTTTTCAACATGTACTCATTTTTTTCTTTCAAAATGTGTCATATTTTATCTATATATGATGTCATTGATACAATATAATGGGCCATCATCATGCCTATAAATACGAGTCCATCATCATGTCAAAACAACAAAATTTTTGCTAACACTTAATACAATTCTTGTAGTTTATTTTTGTAGAATTAGAGTTATTTGTAAATTCCCACAGTGTGGTGATTAACAGTTATATAACATATTTATTTGAGTGGATTATTTTTGGATACAATTCATGAATGATAATAAAGATCAGGATTGTTCTTCATCATTGCAGCATCTCACATATAATAGATTTACTTTCCTATGTTGTTTACTTTTACTATATCATTTACATTTTTAAAGTCATTTATTATTATTGATAAATCAAAATTTTGTTGACAACAATATCAAAGTCACGATATCGGATCCTTGATATCAGGGAACAAGCTACAATGTTGTGTATTTAATATCATGGATGTGTGCCAGCTTATAAATACAACACTTAGGTGCATGGGCCACATACAGTTTTCATTTCAACTTAGCAAAATTATGTCAATTTGTTTTCTTGATTTTAGTACTTAGCACTTAGTAGTGTATGCCTGCAGTGTGATGTTAAGTGATGAAACGGAGTCTTTATTCAAGTGAAATGTACTTGGACATATTTCATGACTAGAAATAAAGATTGAGATTACTTTGCATCATTACAGCATCACTTAGATTTCTTTACTGTTTACTTAGCATAATGTTTACTGTTTTCACTTAGCTTACTAATTATTGCTTTCTTAGTTACTATTTACTTTTACATGAACTTTACTCTTACTATTATTAAGCAGAATGGATATGACTAATTTTGAGCATTAAGTGTGATCGTTTGGTAACCCAATAGTATTATCGCTTGGTTCACCTAGTAGCGTAATATTTGGTTATCTTAGTAACAATTTCATAAGTCCAAGACATGTTTGGAGAATCAAGAATAGATATTCATCACCTAGGCTAGATCATATTCGTTTACTATTACTTAGATTTAGAAACCACTACATTTACCTTATGTTCACTAAGAGTAACATGGGCCATAAAACATCAATATCATACACCTCACCATGAGTTAAACCACATGCATCAATTTTACTAGTTCATGTGAGAAGACAACGATCATGAACTCAAACCAATTACTAGCATAATTACATTATCTTGTCCATGGAATTTGACCAAGTTGTGCATGAACACTCGTATCTCATATGGTTGGATGTTGGACTACTTTACTTCTCATCAATTACTATATTCATTAGTAAAGGTTGAATGAGTATGACTAGTTTCGAGCATAAAATATAATTCTTTGGTAACCTAATTGTAACTTTGCTTGATTTGCTTAATCACAAAGTTACTTAGTAATCCTAGTAAAAATTACATTAGCCTAGGATGTGTGCAAAAAACTAGGAACAAATACTTCTTGCTAATAGGCTAGAGTAGCTTTATATTTCCAATGTACTTAGAGATAGAATTTATAATGACTTTCATTATGTTTACTGTTAATATAATTAAAGCCAAACAACATCATTTAATTATATATGATGAGCGGTGAGGTACCCCTATGCCCAACCATACGAATATGAGTGTTCACACACGATCTGGTCGAACTCCAAGGATTAAGTGCTTATACACTTACACCAAACATGGATGGGTTATGCGATCGTTGTCTTTCTAAGCTTACTTGTAAGGCACAATTGTATGGTTAAGTAAACTTGAGATATATGATTTTTATGTTTTTTATGTTTTATGTTCCTAGTGCTTAAAATGGAGAGATGAAATAATTGAGTAACTAATTTGATTTAACTAATCAACTATGCTCTAACTAGTCCTAACACCAGCATCCATTCCCACTTGTCGAACACATCCTAAACCAGTGTAACACTACTGGGTCAACCAAACACTAGTCGTTACTAGGTTACCAAGTGTTCCACATATGCTCGAAGTGGTCGTACTGAGTGTGCTAATTCATTGATAAGTAGTAATTAAGAATTCAATAGAAATAACATCAATTAACTATTGAAAGCATCAAATAATAGTAAATAACATGAAATGCAATAATTAAGCTATTCTGAATGTTGTAATGTTTATCATAAAGTTTGTCTTTATTTTTAGTCACAAGGTGTGCTCAGGTACACAATGCTCGAATAAAGATCCATTCACTCTATGACTCCTACTGCAGACACTCAGAAATAATTCTAACTCTGGAAAGGGAAAACTGCAAGAGTTCGGTTAAGGGACTAAGAAACTAATTGCAAAATCAAGTGCCCTTGCCTCTTATTTATAGGCAACGAGACAAGTTTCGGCATCACATGCCCGATATTGCTTCGACCACTCCGATATTACGTAGTCGATATCGAGGACCCGATATCGAGGGTCCGATATCGAGACTCATCAATATACCTCACTAAGAGTTAAACCATATATTCTACACTTCATTAACTTCAAGTTAGAAGATAATGATCGTGAACTTCTTATCAACTCACTAGTATAATTACATTGTCAATTCATGGATTATGATCTAGTCACACGTGAACACTGGTGACTTATGGTTGAATGTTGGAATCCTCTACTGCTTATCAACCACAAACTTAATGACTAAGTAGAAAACATTAAAAATAACATAAAAATGACAAAATCTTCAATTTTATGAATCTTTATTTAGGCATATAACCTTACAATTAATTCTTTGAAAAATAAAAAGAGTAAAATTAATTGTTGATGGAAGGATGGTCCTAGTCCTAACAACAATTACATTACTTTCAACATATGCACTTGAACTTAAAGTAGCAAAAGGACTCAAGGTAGTAATAAAAAGCTTTAACGAAATACAACTTTTGTATAAAAGTAAGATCCCATAGAAAATAATGGTACATATTGTCCATCATGATTGACCTTACATAAAATTTTTTTATCATTTCTTATAGCCCATTGGTTAATAAAAGTTTTAATCTTTGAGTTGATAGTATTCTTGTCAAATATGGAAAAATTTACCTTATAAGTTATTTTTTGGACTAATTAATACTTCTTATAGTAAAAGTAAAAATATTCACAAGAGATTATATCTTCTTTGATTTTTTTATTGTCATTTTATTATTCTTATAATTGACACTAACTTGATTTTTTGCATCTTTAGCTTTAAATTAATTTTTTTCTATTTTTAACTTCAACATATGTTTCCTTTTTGTCAATATCTTTTCTCTTAAATAGGAAAAAAATAAATATTAAAAAAATGTCAGTCACAATAATAATAAATTACAAGAATTATAAAAATTATTATGTGTAATTAGTTAAATGCAAGTCATTCTATCTACTTGCAAGAATATCTATACTTCCAAATACTCATTACAGAGTTCCACACATTCACTTATTATGTGTATATATGTTAATTTCACGTACTAATGACACATTTGTATTGACTTAAGCATTTTTTAGATGCATTTAAAATTTTATTGAGCATGTTTTATATAAAAAGAGAGCAAAAATGCATAAATTATGCATCAAATTCCAAGCTTGATCGCAAGGACATCTTTATAATCATATAAGTAACTAAACCAATGTAACACAAACATAACCAAAGAGAGCACTAGTAAACACATTAGACATTATTTTCTTAAGAGAGATCAGCATTGTGGCTCGAGCATCATAGCCATAGCTCATCCACAACCCTACATATCCTTGTGATGTAGTATACAAGAAATCAAAGCCATGTAGTTCTTTAGATGATGGTTAAGACAACATAGAACTAGAAAAGATCTCTACACTTCCCCAACCTTGATCGGCAAGGAAATAGCATTTAAACCACCTTACATTATATTTTTTTAAAAAAAAGATATATGATACAAGCAACTATGCTACCAACAAAGCATGCTTTTAAAGAGGGCACAATATAGTACACCCTAAAATATATAGTCCAATTAAAACTTTATAACTTAACATTGCCCATTAAAATTGAACCCATGACTTAAAACTTTCAAATCAAAAGTCTCTAATACCTTATTTTTCGAACCCTCCACTTCCATGAAATAATAAACCAACGTAGAAAATACGAGCACTATTTCAGTATTCTGATTCTAACGTGCTGTTCGGATTAAAGACTTTTACATTTGATGTCATGCGTGGAACAATTAATTTTGATCCAATTACTGTCTAACGAAACATACGTTTCTCGGTAAAAAAGCCTTTCAAAAGTTTTCCGTTCGTCTGCTGGCGACAATTTGCCGGTACTTGGTCTCAGGTAAATGCTAGAAACTACAGCGCGAGGATGTCAAAATATAAAAAAGAAAATCAATAAAACTTCATCCAGTGGCTGTAGTTTAGTGGTAAGAATTCCACGTTGTGGCCGTGGAGACCTGGGCTCGAATCCCAGCAGCCACAATCATTTTAATACATGAGACAATCTTGAAAAAGGCATAAATATTCTTATTTTTCCTGAATCAAAAAGTTTCATCAAAGTATCATTTCACATCCATTCTAACCCAAAAGTCACTCCAAAACCATCAGATTTTACCTTTTTATATCAAAGTTTCGGTTCCGCTTCAAACTTACGTCCATTCTAACCCAAAAGTCACTCCAAAACCATCACATTTTACCTTTTTATATCAAAGTTTCCTTTCCGCTTCAAAGCTCAAGTCCATTCTAACCCAAAAGTCACTCCAAAACCATCACATTTTATCTTTTTATATCAAAGTTTTCTTTCCACAATACTCAATGGCAAAATATATATATATATATATATNAAGCTAGAAACTACAGCGTGACGATGTCAAAATATGAAAAAGAAAATCAATAAAACTTCATCAAGTGGCTGTAGTTTAGTGGTAAGAATTCCACGTTGTGGCCGTGGAGACCTGGGCTCGAATCCCAGCAGCCACAGTCATTTTAATCTTTTTATATCAAAGTTTAAAATATTCTAACCCAAAAAGTTTACATGAGACAATCTTGAAAAAGGCATAAATATTCTTATTTTTCCTAAATCAAAAAGTTTCATCAAAGTATCATTTCACGTCCATTCTAACCCAAAAGTCACTCCAAAACCATCACATTTTACCTTTTTATATCAAAGTTTCCTTTCCGCTTCAAAGCTTAAGTCCATTCTAACCCAAAAGTCACTCCAAAACCATCACATTTTACCTTTTTATATCAAAGTTTCCTTTCCACAATACTCAATGGCTATATATATATATATATATATATGCTTGGAATATGCTTCCAAGTTAGCATTTAGGGTATTGGTACTGGGATTTGAACTAGTACTTCCAAAATACAAAACATACAAGCAGATAGTTGAACTATGACTTATATTCATGTTCCAAATCTTTTAATACATTGATCATCCTCAATTTAAACAAAAATGAGCAAAAATATCCCAACAGGTTCCATTTGAAAAATTGAGAACTTATAAAGATTTTTATTGAGATCAATGAATGTTGGAAGGTCACAAGCCAAAAATATTAAAACACCAGTGCTTTGGCTAGAGAGCACAAAATATATTAAAAGGAAATATAAAAAATTATGTTATATTAGGAATGATCATTTGCATATCAATTTTAGATTTAACTAGTTCAAAGGTCATTGAGAAGTCAAATTCCAAAGAAGCATGGGACTTTCTTCAACAAGAATACAAAGCATAATCAACAATCTTCAAATTAAGTAACTAAGGTAAAGGTCACAAATTTTAGAGGTGAGCCAATAGTAAATTTTTTCTTAAGAATATATTCATGCATAAGGAACAATGATGAGAATGGTTATAAATATAGTGAGATGTAGAAATTATACAAGGTTATTGTAGCTCAAGAACCAGTATGTTTTTCCAATAATTTTAGAGGTAGATACAAAGACTTAAATTTCAATAATGAAGGACCTTAAGACTAAGTGACAAATCTAAAAATCCAAGACCCCTACCTAGTAGAATTAAACCTATGACTTAGGATTACCAAGTCAATACCTATACCACTAGGCAAACACCTCATTGTTAGGGATCAAACCTATGACTTACATATGACAAGCTATATGATACAACTAAAAATAGATTCAACTCACACATTATTAATGGTTAAATTTAAAAAACTCCTTAAATCATATTACTCTCTACCTTTTCAAGTGAAAAAGATTATTCCATTATATTAGATGAGATTGGCTAAAGCCTATAAAAAAATGCATGACCAATGTCAAATAACTTTTTTACAAGGAATATGAATTCTTTATTTTAGGGGTGGGATTGCTTGAACCAAAAATAGATCTTATTTTTTTTGGTGGGGGTGTTGGTACCTAAAAATAGGATGACTATATGTATCCCCAAGACATATAACCAACATGAAACTTTTGTAGAACTCAAGGAGAACTTTTATAACTCAATGCTACCTATTAGAATTGAACCCATAACTTGAAATTTTTAAATCAAAGAGTCTTACCATTAGGTTGACACCTCATTCCTAAAGGTAATAATCAAGCATTGCCTTAGTGATAAGAGTATTGGCCTCATAACCCCAAATTGTAGGTTCAATTCCATTAACACCTAATTAACCAAGTTCTAAATTTAAAAAAATTTCATGAAAGGAGTGTGAGCATTATCCTTCATTCACAATGCTATCATCATGATTCATCTTGCCCATGCATACTTTTTATTTTGAGCACCCTTACAATTTCCATATTGCAATCAATCCTAAAAAACCTCATATCTCAAAGAAGACTAGAACTCTTAAACTAGTTTAATGGTATATTTTTATAAATCTAGGATTTGAGCACCAAAATCTTTTCACTCTTGAGATAACTCCTAAAAAAATTTGTCTATAATATAGAACGAAAATAAGAAGGATCAAAGGGCAAAAAAGGGAAATTACTATTAATAAAAAAATTTGCAGCAGTGGCAGGTCAAATTTTCTTTAAATTTCTTTTTATTACTGTTTCGTTAGCAGCTAGAATAACTGGGTATCGGTTTCGGAGCTTAATTGGGATGATGACAATTTAGTTAGCGAAGAATTCAATAACACAGCAGGGCAAATTAAGCTTTTTTTAAAAGAGTAGTTGTTAGATGCCGACTGTCTCCTGATCTTCCAGG
This sequence comes from Gnetum montanum, assembly GCA_015680685.1. Taxonomy (NCBI): domain Eukaryota; kingdom Viridiplantae; phylum Streptophyta; class Gnetopsida; order Gnetales; family Gnetaceae; genus Gnetum; species Gnetum montanum. The sequence goes on from MNCI01037513.1 coordinate 129,503, forward strand.
AAGACTTGGAGATTGATGTCTCTGTGATTAAGATCGAAAGCCTTTGAATTTGTAAGATAAAGATCCAGAAGAAGCCTGAAAGTTGTAATTTTGGTTACGGAAAACTCAGCAGCTAAGATTGGATACCATGGCTTCTTCATCTCTAGCTCTGTGGGCTATTTCAGTTTGCCTGCTAGTTTTGTTTTGCAGAGTGCAGAGCCTTCGTTTCGAGTTGCAGTCAGGGCAGACAAAGTGCATCGCCGACGACATTAAAAACAATGTTTTGGTTTTGGGGAATTACCGCGTTGTTAAACCGGAGGATCATCATTATGGCTCCAGCAACGCCCAACCTGAGCATGATTCCCAGAAAATTATCGTCAGAGTAATCATTACGCCAAATCGCCATTTTTTCTTGCTTCCTCCTTAAATTGAGTTTGTTATGCTGTCGTTCTCAAACCCTAGACTGTGTTTCTGTTGCTCTGGATCTGCAAAATTGCGTTCTTTTTTCATGTTTACGCGTTACTGTGTCATTAGGTTTTCATGATTTCCTGTCGCAGGTGACATCCCCCTATGGAAATAGTATGCACTTTGCAGATTCCGTGGAATCCGGTCAGTTCTCCTTTACAACAACCGAAGAAGGTGATTATATGACTTGCTTTTGGATTCCGCATGCCCACCCTGTTGTTTCTTCAACTATTGAGTTCGAATGGAAGAACGGAGTTTTAGCTAAGGATTGGACTAGTATTGCCAAAAGAGAGAAAATTGATGTAAGATACTTCGTTTCCTTATTTACTCTTTGCGAAATCTAGGTTATTCGTGAATATTAGTTTATGAACGATCATGGTTTAATTCGTAAAGCTTTCTCTCTGTAAGATTTGTCTCTGAAAAAAATGCATGCTTGTATGTAAGATTTGCTTATTTTGTCGCTAATAGGTAAAATTATTGTTATTTTAATAATATATTTTATTCAATTTGACTTTGGTAATGAGATGTTAACCTGGTTTTGACTTCAAAATTCTGAAAATTCCCTTTTTGCTTGGTTTTTTTTAGCTTGATATGCCCCTTAGCATTTCTAATGCCAATACAATTTTGCTGAGTACTTTTAATAGTATTACATTGTAAATGTTGCTGAATAAGAATAGTTTACTTTGTAAATTTTATTTCCAAAGATCTATGTAAATGTAGTGTAGTGAGAATGCAGTTGTTATTCAGTTTAACATATTAACATGAATGAATACATGAAATTGATGAACTTATCGCTTTCAAAGCCTTCACCATGTTTACCCTCCAAACTGTTATTCCAGTAATTTTGTCAGTAGTTCATTGGTAAAATCTACTTTTTTACCTGTTTCAAAAGAAGAAGAAGAAATAGCACCAACATATGTAAATTTCCATATAATTTAGGAAGTGATGGACAAGATAATTTAGTTTATATTGTTGGGACAATGTTAGGATGCTGATTATTATTATGTTGGGATGGAATTAGAGTTGTACTTTAATAGATTATAATATTATTGAGGGCTAGCAATGATTACTGTATGACAATAACTGATAACAAGTTGAAGATGGTGTTAAGTAGAGTAATCAAATGCTTGCAACCTGAAGAAAGATATTCCATAAAACTGGGTCATGTGAAAATTAGCAGTAAATCAATTTCAAATGTTAACGAGCTAGAGCATTTAAAAAGGAGCATCAAATTATGTTGTACACCAATGTTGACAATCTGTTTCTTTGCCAAAAATGTGCATGGTGGTTAGTGAAGACTAAGTATTTCACATAGAAGAGATGAGTAAAGTATGATACTTAGAATATCAAAAGCGTTTATGATTTTGAAGCCTGCATGAAATAATTGGGGGATTTAAGTTGGTGAAGGTATCAACAAAGTTTCATAGGGCAAATATTCCCTGCATTATGGTCTGATCTAGGAGCATCCATGAAGAGTACCTTACCTATTGTAATTCTGCAGTTCTTTTTCAAAAAGTGTAAGGTTGAGCACAGTCAATCAGGTGTTGTTCAGAAAACTGTCTTCAAGCTTGGAGATTGAACCTTGCTTATTTGTGATTGCTTTCAGTTTGTTGAGTAACCACATTAATTTAAGATAACATAGCTGATCAAAACTAGCCATTGAGATTGCTATCCTTCAAATGTAGTCATCCTACATTAGAAATATTTTTATGATCGAGAAGTACCAGTTCAATTTAAGTAGAGTTTTATAAGATCAAGGTGAATCGTGTTATGTTATAGGTTGTAAGTTTAAGATGAGTGGGTAGCATGGAGTGGTTGTAATCATACCGCTACACATGGCTCTTTAATTGTTACTCTACAGAAATACTGTTTTCATTTTTGTTTATATTTTTATAAATAGCGGGGAACCAAGGTACTGGTTATGGGCTTTCTCCTTGGAAAGCCTTATACTGCGCAGTTTTAGTTGTTTAAAGAGTCCAAATGATGCCCATGGACTTTGCTTACCTGCCTTGCATCCTACAAAGATGCCTATCAAGCTGGGCATAGACTTGAAAGACCAAGAGCTACAGATAATAAATCAAGGATTTGAACTCAAATCTCTGTGGAGGGAGACTTTGCTTTAATGACTGAGCTATATAGGCTGAAGCTACTGGAAACTAGAAACTGGAAATTTACACTGTTTTAAGTGTTGATGTTTTGTCATCTTTCAGGTTTTTTATAGGTTTCATTTTCCTTGGTACTAAGACAAACTGCATATGGACAAAAGACTGTTCTTAATTTAAACCAATTTAACAATTAAATGAAACAATAAAATAAAGGAGTTCCTTTTATGAAAAACAGACATTCTTTATCATTGACAATGCTAGCTTTGCATCATAAATTCTAGCTTGGAACTGGAGAACAAAATCATCATGTAATGATGAAAAGGTTCTCTTTAAAGATGTGTTAGTGTGAAAAACTACAACAAACAAACTTTTGGCATTTATTTTGGCTGAGAGGCCAACTACTAATCATACAAAAGGGTCTGATCATACAGAAGAGTCTGATCTTGTGATGCTAAATTATGTTTCATTCATAACCCTATATAGTGCTCATAATGTAATGCTAAATAATATTTCACAAATTTTTCATTCTATATGATACACATTTTTAAGGATTGATCTTAACATTTGATTTTTCAAAAGGGAAAAAATTCTTTCAGCCAAATTATAGAGATATATTATAAATTTATATCTAAACTATTGATCGTTACAGGGAGAGTTATACCTTTTGTTACTGAATACTCATCAATGAAATTTCTTATTAATAATTACTCATTAATGAATTGAGGACAAACATTTGCATGTCTCTATAGAAACGATAATGGCTTGCATCAATAGAGATTATTTTTAAATGCTTAAGAGGCGATAGCTAAAATGTTTTATAATTATAATCATATAGATGCATGGATGTTGTCATGAGAAAATAAAACATTAAGAGTTGAGCTATGAAATGGTGCTTAAATGCATAGATACTACCATGGTCATATGGTATAGAGATAAGGTACTTTTGTAAGGATTAAACTTACAGGGGCTTTCCTTAGTGAGCTATGCTGGATGGAAGATGACAAATAAATTTGAACAGAACTAGGCTAGACCTTAGGGGTTGAATCTCTCAGAGCAACTTACTGGAGGGTACAAGTTACAAGCTCTAATCTGTATGCTCTTTTAAGCTGTAGATATGTCTCTGCTATTAAAGATACATTAGGGTTCTTTGAAGCTGATCAATTGATCTTACCAGTATAATGTAAAATTTTTAAAAGGACCAGTCCAACCTACTAATGTTGATATATGAAGAAATTTTTCTACAAAAATGACTCAGAATTTTCCCAATAAGGTTTTAAGGATCTCCTTAGTGACATAATAAAGAAGTTCTATGTAAACAGGGAAATTTATTTATCTTTTATCTTCAGTTTGGCAGATTTTTTTGTTTTGTTTTGTTTGAGATTACATGCATTCTTACTGGGTGGAGGAGGCCTATGTGTTTTTACTTTACACGCAGATGTAGACAGATAAAACTATGACCATGTTTTGATGTCACATGTAGAAAGTTGAATTATCATTCACTTTTTTGTTTTTTTTTCTCAAGTGAAAATGCAACACTGTGGTTTACTTTGTTATAATACAATTATGCAATTATATTTTCTGAAGTTCTTTTCAGCAATTTTCGATGAGTGTTTGTTTAATAATGAACAATGTAGATTTGGGATGGTGAATTGTGAAAAAGAATATAAGGTAGATGTCGTTTGTTTAGAAATATTAGTTTTTAATTCGTCTTTGCTAAATCAGTTTCCTTTTTCTTAAAAAAATTGTAAAATGATTAATACTAGAAAAAGATAATAGACTTAGGTTTCTATAGTCAAAAAATGAGCTTGTCTTTTGAAACCAACCAGATTAAACACATAATAATCAAATTTTATCGTCGTGTCTTTTCAATTGTATGCAATGATTCTTAAGAAGTTTTTTAATGGACGTTGCAGGGTCTTGAGTTAGAGCTACGGAAGCTTGAGGACCATGTAAATAACATTTACAATGAGATTGTCTATCTTCGAGGAAGGTATGTACTTCATTAGAATACTTATTTGAAATTGAAGAGCTCTGCAGAGCAATTGTTAGTTTTTATTGCATGTAATCATAATTTTGGTATTTCAGGGAAGAGGAAATGCAAAAGCTTAATGGGTCAACAGAGACCATGATGACATGGTTTTCAGTTTGCTCACTACTGATCTGCATGGCGGTTGCAGGTTTTCAGTTCTACCATTTAAAGCACTTTTTTGAAAGGAAGAAGCTTCTTTAATTTTTCATTGCTTTCTTGTGGGAGGAAAACTATTCTATTTTATTTATTATACAATTGGATCATTTGATGCAGAAAAATGCATCTTTGCATCAAAATCATGTTAGAAAATGCCATTTGTGAAAGGACTATGTTGGAGAGTTGTTCCAATGTTGACGGAAACATTGTACATCAAATGATCAAAATGAATGTCAAACAACAGTTTTGCTTAGGAAGGTTGGAACCTCCCAATTGAGTTAGATAATAGTTAACAACTTCTGAGTGCGAAACTGCGAATATAGTCTGCGAATATACGTAACGGATATACTACTAAGTGCTCCATATATACTGATAAGTTCTCCATTGGTTGTGTTTTATTTCTATGCAATGATTTATTTCAATTTACAGCATGTAGATCTCTATTATTCTTCTCGAAAGTTTCTATTAAAAATGCTATTGGGTATGAATCTTGTGATATTATCATAGTCGATAAGCTGCAAAGCCTTCAGGCATTGTTTTTTTCATGTATTTCAAAAATCGTTGCATCAATTTTCAGTTCTCCACATGAATGGCAAAGAATCCATTTGTAATTTTTCAAAGCAATTGCAGTTCATACTCCCATTTTTCAAAGTAATTATCAATGTTTTAGGTTAGTGGGAAGAGATTGGAAACCATGTCATGGGTTCTAACGAGCTGAATATAATTCTCAATGGATATATATATATATATATATATATGTAATTTTTATTTCATGAGTTATGGTCTTGTACTAGAGATCTTGGACTAAATTCTTGATGAGTGATTATTACTGTTATTATTATTTGGCATTCTTTGTTGCATGGAGTAGGCATACAAGTTTACTGTTACTAATACTTCATTCTTTGGCATTTTAGATAAAGAATGAAGTAATTAAAATTAAGGGAATTGTAATTTTTGTCATATAAAAGTTTTCCAATTATCATTAGCTTGGTGTCTCTATCTCATCTCATCTACGATGGTTTCTTAAGATAGGTACAAGATCTGGCAACGGTACTTGACACCATATTTTGGCATGTATATTTTCATTGTGCTTTTGGTGGCAAGTGAACATATCCTTTGGATTTGAACCTATGATTTGGAATAAACCACAAGTTGCATGCTTTAACCAAGTGAGTAATGACTTACTAACTCCTTGGCTCTCTTAAGAGAACAAGGTCTTTATGTGTAGTTTAATGCTTTATTTGGTTGTGCATTCACATGTCTCATTGGTCCTATTACTTATATGATTATCAAAGGTGTAAGTCGCATAAATGCTATACTTCTAACATATGGATTAATGTATGTTGTGGGCTTATTTTGTGTTCATAGGTGTTGTGAATTTTAAGATATAGTTCATCTTAAATTTGTCCTTTTTTCATTGTTGACTTGGGCCTAATGTTGGTGTCCTATGGTGCTTTTCAATGGTGGCACCGTTAACACATATCAAATAGATATGTCAATAAAAGGTTTTATTTTGGCCAAGAGACCAATTAGTAGTTGTAGATCGATAACATTAAATAATTTTGAAACTCAAAGTCGGTGTCTTATGATGTTTTGCAATGGTGACACTATAACATTAAATAATTTTGAAACTCAAAGTTGGTGTCTTATGGTGTTTTGCAATGGTGACACTATTAACACATATCAAATAGATATGCCAATAAAAGGTTTCATTTTGGCCAAAAGACCAATTATTAGTTGTAGATTGATAACATTAAATAATTTTGACCAAGAGACCATCTACCAATCATAGATCGGTAACACAAAATAATATCTTATTTATAACACTAAGGGGAGCTTATCAATAATGCTAAATAATGTTATATTCATAATGCTTCATGGAGAGTGATATGTGGTGGAGTAATCCAACACTCAACCATATAAGTCATAGGTGTTGATGAGTGGTGAGGTACCGCTACACTCAACCATACAAATATGAGCGTTTCACACGCGATCCGGTCGAACTCCAAGGACTAAGTGTTTACGTGCCTTAATAAAACACTCAGGGTTAATCAATTGTTGTTCTCCCAAACTTACTTGTATTGTCACGGTTGTATGGTTAAGTAAGCTTGAGGTATGTGATTTTTATAACTTTTATCTTTTTAATGTCTTATGCTAATAAGGGAAGGTAAAGAAAACTAAGTGACTAACTTACATTAACTATTCACTAACTAAGTTCTAATTGTTCCTATCCGTTCCCACTTGTCGTACACATCCTGAACCAGTGCAACGTTGTTGGGATTACCGAACGCTAGTCGTTACTGGGTTACCAAGCGCTACACGCATGCTTGAAGCGGTCGTACTGAGTGTATTTAACTAAGGCGGTTGAAGGTTGAGAAAGATATTAAATAACTAGAAAAGCATTTAAACATTCAACAATAATTAATTACTATTTAGCTTAATTTGTATGTTGCAAGGTTTATCATAAAGTTCGTCTTTATTGTTGTACACAAATGTGTGCTCAGGTACAAATTGCTCAAATAAAGATCCGTTCACTCTATGACTCCTACTGCGGGCACACATAAATTATTCTATCTTTGGAATGGTAGAACTGCAAGAGTTTGGCTAAGGGTCTAACTCTAACTATCTGGAACTAAGGGCGCCACCTCTTATTTGTAGAAGATGAGGCAAGACGCGATATCGCGTGGCGGATGCGATATCGTGGCTCATCATACCCCCATGATTGAATGAAAACTCGTCCTCAAGTTCTTTACGAAATATTGGGAAGGTATGGGATTATTGACTTGAATGACACTAATGGTGAATGGGGTGACACGTGAACGGATCATCATTACAATACATGGCAATACTAGTGTTCATGACCACAAGAGTAAACACTATACACATTTGACATCCAACCTTATTTGGCAGCTGAGAGAGAAGAGAGAGAAAAGAAGAAGATGTGTTGCTGCCGACGCCAAAATTGTTTCCGTTGTCCATCCATAACCGCGCCATCAATCTTGTTCCTTGCATAACTGTTCCAACCCCAATCCATCCTAAGTGTTTCCTCCAGCTCCAGTCCATTGTTGTATGATTGCTATCTGCACACACAACACAGTTTCATATTAGCAAGGATAAATAAATCACAATGCAGTTGATACCTTGCCTCGATGTACAGTCCATTGGCTGAGTTGTGATATGGCTAATACGGATTCTGGAGATATAACATTGGTGACTACCCAAGGTGTAGGGGTTAGGAGAAAATTGAAAAAATTGGACCAAGACCCCCATGACTAAGAGCGATCCTCCGGTAACGATAGAATGGAAAAAGATAAGGAATAAGAAAGATGGAGAAAAAGAAACAACAACAATGCTGATAAAATGGATGTCAGAGGTGGTAATGAACAAAACAAATGGTGATTGTGGAAATGTTTAAGGGAAAGAAGTTAACTGATGCACCAAATGGGAATGCCAGTGGGTCCTCCCCAAAGTAGGCTCATGCCCTTTATGCCCTAACAAACCCACATTCAAAGAGTCCGTAGGCTCTGGAAATGTCATTCGGAAGTAAGAGTTAAAGTTTTAACCACAAGAATTTACCAAAAAGACAATAATGCATCAACCAACATATAGACTACTGATACAATCGATAATGAGGTGGAAAATGGAGAAAGAATGATGGAAAGAAGAGAATGGAATGGAGTCCCAAGAACAAGGTGGTGTATAGCCCCTTATGTATTTATGGTTAATGTGACTGAGTAGATCCTATTCCAAATATGGCCTCAAACAATCCACATCCAGTGACTTTGCATTAATACACTTTGCCAATCCATCCACTTGAAGTAACAAGAATGCTTCCGCCAAAGAGTCACCACCATTCCGAGGAGACGAGAAAGGGAAAAGTAGGAAGCAAGAAAGGGCCTTAGTTAGAGAAAACATGTTTGTTTAGTTCCATAACCAGTGCTTGTAGCCCAGATGATTATTGTGTCTAAGGGGTGTGCTTTGAATTCTCATTGTTGTTCTGTGTGTTTTTTTTTTTGCATGAGAACCACACCATGCAGAGACTTATTATTTTTATTAGCTCAGCTTCCCGATAATAGAGCAATGTCAGAATGGTAAGGAAAATTCAAGAAGAAAACATCCAAGCACCCAAGAGAATGGTCAGTACAAATGCATCAAATCCCCTTAAAGTCACACCCTTTTCAGACCTTGAGTCTTTCCTCAGTTTGAGAAATGCCCAATCACCAATTCATTAATAGTTTTCTCATTAAAGAAAGGGATTGTACAGTTCCAAGCCAAGAGAGACCATAGAAATTTATGGATGCATGGAAGACGTGGACTCATTGTCTGTTATATCAAAAGAACCATACCTTAGTATCAACATTATAACTCCAAGGTAAAAACCAAACATTAGCAATCAATAGAATACAGTTCATACCACCATCAGAAGCACTTATTAGGTGACGAACCTAACAACACAAACAACCACACAAAGAAATGAAAAAGTATGAACGATGTTGCAAAACAAAAACAAGAAAAGTTAAAAAAGTTTGTCAAATAAAAATGTGTAAAACAAAAACTTTAAAAAGGAACTGAGGGCCTTAATTGGTTAGTAGAGGTGGCCATCTCCCATATGACTGAGTTGGAAGGGGGAGATCCGAAATAATGAGCAAGGTCGTCCCTTCTCAGAGGTATTATGTGCATTGACTATTCTAGATTCATGGTAAGGTTTGGTCTGTTGCACATTGACTAACAATTTCTTATCAGAGCGCTTGTTTGAATTTTTTAGGAATTTCCAACTTCCCCCAATTGATGTTTTCAGGTTAAGGTTTCGAAGTTGGTGACAAACTTGCTCAAGTTCATCTATGCTTTCGATGTAAGCACTAGTTATTCCCTCAATTAGTTCCATGCACGTTAGTGAGTTGTTCACTTGATCAGCTATTAGCCATCGGGTGTCTCTTTGTCATGTGGCTGTTGCATACAGGCACTTTTGTCAGTTAAGGTCTTGTGCACACTGGTTGCATGCAGGAAATACTAAATCTTGCCCAACCCATGATCTCTGCACGTAATTGCACCTTGTATCATTGTATGCGATGCATGGAACCTTATTCTTCTCGATCTTTCCAAATGTGTTCTCCCTAGATATTTCTAGGGAAAGATCATGGATTCCTAGACGTGCATCTACAGTACTTAGCCATGCCCTTCCCATTATTATTGGAAAGTCCCCTTTATCGTTATTTACTTATATCACTAGGAAATCAGCTAGGTATGACCACCCACACACAGTGGAACGATGTCCTTCACCAGTCCTAAGGGGATAGTGATGGACTGGTTGGCCAACTCTAGGCAAATATTGCTCTTCCTTAATGGAGGCAGGTTCCAGGCTTTGTACATCTCTTGTGATATTAGGTTGACTCTGGAACCTGAGTCCAGAAGAGCTTTGCATGGCTCATTCCCAGCGACTTGGAGATAGATTAGAGGGCTTCTAGGATAAGAGATTTTCTTGGGAAGGTGACCCACCTCAATCTAGTTAGTAATGACATGTGTTAACCTCTTGGTGTTTGGTTTGAAGGAAGCTCTGAAGCCTTATTTGATGGGGAGGCGTTCAAAGGTTCAACCGCTTGTGGTTGTGAGGGCTTGGTTGAACTATTGGTTCTAAAGAAAGGTCTTTTCTTCATAAGGTTGTCAAAACCAACTACAGGTTAAGGATTCACAGCCCTCATGGCACTACGTTGCTGCGGTTGAGTAGGGAGTTCCTCTTGCATTGCTAGAGTAGGTGGTAATGGAGCTATCAGTGTGAGAGTTGCAGATGGATTTGAAGGATGGTATGCTTGTGGGTTATCTCCCCTAGGAGAAGGAGTTCTATAATACTCCCAAGCTTGGTAGTGATGTTGTGGTGTAACGTGACTAACAGAGTCACGGGGAGAGATTGGATGCTACACGTAGTAGCCATATGGGTCTAGTTGCCGGTAGGGGTATTGTTGCCTTGGTGGTGGCATCCCCCATGACTATGGGTATTGCCACTGTTGATGCTACTCAATGGGTTGTGGTGGAGTTCCACTTGGATAATTTGTTGAAGGTTGGTGGAACTACCTTGGTTTACCTTAGCGATAAGGTAACCGTCGGGGTGTTTGCCGTTTATTAAGTCATTGGTTGAGTGCATACACCCTAGACTCTTGTAGATGTGAGATCACTAGGCAACATCCCTTAGGATGGTCATATTGGCATATCTTGCATCCACCACCAGTGTTTGTGTCTAAATCCATAACCTCTTCCATGATGGCCATTTTGCACTTACCCTTATTACGTGCATTATCTACTTCTCTCTTTTTCTTTTTGTCATGTTCACTACCTCTCTCCCTAGACTCCTCTACAATTTTAAGAACAGTTTCAAACCTACTATCCAGGGAGTACCACATTTGGTCTACCTTTGTTGATACTTCAGTTGTTAACTTTTGGAGCAGCAAAGTTTTCCTATTCACCATGTCTTCGAGTGGTGACTCTTCTTTCTCCTCACAAAATCTCACTCCTTTTTTTTGGAGAGAAGGATCTTGGTTGCACTCTTCCGCACATTCTCTCTTTCGTAGCTCACCTTCTTCTTTGGCTACTTGCTCTAGCAATCTATGAATTTAATGAGACCTAAGCTCTGATAATCTCCCTTGGGCATACATCCCAAGGGTTCTTCTTGTTTCATGCCTAAGTCCATCCACAAGATGATGTAGTTGGTCCCGTTGCGAATAACCATGGCCAAGGCAACGATGTAACAGTGCGTAATAGCGGCTCATGGTAGCATCCAAGGGTTCATGATTTCCTTGCTTCCATTCTTGGATTTGCTTTCGTAGGTTAGACACTCGAGAGTACGTTCGGTACTTATCATTAAATAGTTCTAACATTGTACTCCACCTCCGAATGGACTCCAGTTCTAAGGACCGGTACCAGCTTTCAGCTTCTTTCACTAGTGTCCTTGGGAACAACTTCAGTTTTTGCCATTCGTTTTCTATGTTTTGCAAGGCACATGCATCGTGGAATGCTTGTAAGTGATTTTGAGGATCAGCATTGTATCCCCCTTCAAATCATGGGATGTTATTCATGTCTAACCTCTTGATCCTACTATCCTTTTGGTGCCTTGTGGGAAATCTTACGGCCTTCGTTATATCTAGCATGCTTCTAGTTGCGAGTAGGGGTTCTTTGTGATCATCTCATTCATAGCATCTATGGTGTCTATGAAATTCCCTACTCTCTCTTCTTCTATGCCTTGATTCCTTAGAGTGCCCTCATCCTCATTCTTGACTGTCTCGTCGATGTTTTTCACTCTGTTTTCCTTTATCCTCACGATTAGTTTCCTTAGGACTGTGTCCAAACACTGAAGGAGAGGATGAATGTGATGATGAAGGTGAAGAAGAAGGAGAACCATTGCCATGATGGTGTTTTCTACCTTTTCTTCGATGGTCTCAGCCACGATTGTGATCACGATTAGAATGTCTGTCTTTATCGTGTGTTTGTGTTCTTTCTTTGAACACTTCGTGTTCGTGAGTATCAGAACCAGGGTTGGGAACTATGGAGTGGAGGTTCTGATACACCACCTCCTGACCATCATTAGGAGGAGGAACATTGTTTTGTGGAGAACCTGTTGAAGCAGGTTCACCACCCTCAATTTCTCTCAAGACATGCCGAGCGTTATGGGGCCATTTACCCTTCGAGGATGTATGATATCTCTCCTGTCGCAAGTTCCTTTGACATTGTGCTTCTGTGGGATGGTAGTCTCTGGTGTCATGATCACATGCAACATATTCCACATACAAAAGCGGCATACCTATTCGTGAGAGAGCACGAGGAGCATGTTGGGGACTGATCGGTTTGGAGGCAACACTATGTTACCCTCCAAGTCTCTTCAATGTAGTTGTTCATCTTGGTGGAGATTAAAGGTGAAATCATGTACATACTCATCGTGATGAGTATATACCACACGAAATTGTTGAGGAATTGGTGGATCTTGGTTATGTGTATTATGTCGTCGAATGTCTCTTGTGTTAGTCCTAGGCAGTGAAGTGCTCTTATGCAAGAAGAAGATATTTTGTCTTGTTCGATGTGTGATTTACCGTTGTCTTATCTTTCCTTGATTAACCCTAAGGGTTCGTTCTAGCGTTCCAATGATATGAATGATTTCCTATGTTCTATGTAGCGCACAAACAACTAAGTCCCCAGCAATGGTGCCAATGATGAGTGGCGAGGTACCCCTACACTCAACCATACGAATACGAGTGTTTCACGCGCGATCCAGTCGAACTCCGAGGACTAAGTGCTTACACGCCTTAATGGAACACTCAGGGTTAATCAATCGTTGTCCTCCCAAACTTACTTGTATTGTCACGGTTGTATGGTTAAGTAGGCTTGAGGTATGTGATTTTTATAACTTTTATCTTTTTAATGTCTTATGATAATAAGGGAAGGTAAAGAGAACTAAGTGACTAACTTACATTAACTATTCATTAACTAAGTTCTAATTGTTCCTAACACTAGTATCCGTTCCCACTTACCGTACACATCCTGAACCAGTGCAACGCTGCTGGGATTACCAAACGCTAGTTGTTACTGGGTTACCAAGTGCTACATGCATGCTCGAAGCTGTCATACTGAGTGTATTTAACTAAGGGGGTTGAAGGTTGAGAAAGATATTAAATAACTAGAAAAGCATTTAAACATTCAACAATAGTTAATCACTATTTAGCTTAATTTATATGCTACAAGGTTTATCATAAAGTTCGTCTTTATTGCCGTACACAAATGTGTGCTCAGGTACAAATTGCTCGAATAAAGATCCGTTCACTCTATGACTTCTACTATGGGCAAACAGAAATTATTCTATCTTTGGAATGGTAGAACTACAAGAGTTTGGCTAAGGGTCTAACTCTAACTATCTGGAACTAAGGGTGCCACCTCTTATTTATAGAAGATGAGGTAGGACGCGATATCGCGTATGTGATATCACGGCTCATCAGGTGTTCACATGAGACCAGATTGTAATCTATGGACGAGGCAATGTGAATATGCTAGTAATTGGTTTAAGTTCGAGATTGTTGTCTTCTAACATGGAGCTAGTGAAGTCTATGTGTATGGTTCAGCTCATAGTGAGGTATATGATAGCTAATGTTGTTGGGCCATTGCTACTCCCAGTAAACATGACAAAATGGAAATAGTTTCTAAGTCTAAGTAAAATAGCAAACAAATATATTTAATCCTAAGGTGATGGATATCCAATCCTAATTTCTATACATGTCCTGGGCTTCTTTAATCGTTATTAGGATTACCAAGCATATTGCTACTGGGCAACCAAGCAATAATATGACTGGGTTACCAAACGATTACACTTTACACTTGAAATCAATCATATCCATTCCGCATACTAACAATAGTAGAAGTAAAGTGTATGGAATAGTAAAACATTAACTAGGAAAGCAATAATCAGTAGTCTAAGTGAAAATGGTAAATATAATTTTAAGTAAAGCAATAAACTAGGAGAATGCTGTACTAGTATGAAAAAGCTCGATCTTCATTGCTGGTCACACTTGTGCCCAAGTACAAGATGTTCGAATAAAGACTTCGTTCACCAAGTCACACTACATTGTAGGCATTCATATGTTTGAGTACTTAAGACTAAATTCATGAAAACAAATTGAAAGAGTTTTGTTACTATGGATTGAAATCTATTTTGAATCCATGTGCCTAAGTGCTATATTTATGGGCTGGCATGCATCTCGCAATATTGCATATATGATGACGTAGCTAATGCTATGATATCATATATATGATATTGTGGTCCATTAAAATTTGACTTTATCATACCGCCACGATTGATGAAAACTCATCATTGAGTTAAAACAAAATGAGGATAGAGTTCCTCACAAAATTGGGAGGTAGATTTACATGTCACTATTTACATGACACTTAATGCCACAGTGGTGTTTTACAAAAATGACATAAGACATGACAAGATAACGTTGATAAGAAACAAAACTGGATGAAGCTCGATGTAGCCTATGTAGTGCTTGGTGGTGGTGGCTCCTTCATCGGTTACTTCTCCTTGTCACTAGGCTTTTGAGATTTGTATATGTTTAAGAGCACTTGAAGTTTCTCCTCTTTTGTTCTTAGATCATGTATCATTCATGCTTCTTGTGCAATGTGTGATGGAATGGGTACATTCCATGAACATGGCAGATGTAGAAACATTTGATTGGCTTTAACGTACTATGATACAAATTGCCTTCTCTCATTCTCAAATGCTCTAGCCTTGGCTTGTAACTCATGATAGTCAGACATTCTTTTGGCTAGGTTTGCTGCAACATCTTTTTGCCCTTGGTAGCCAGCCTTAACTGCTTCTAATTTAGAGTTTTCCACCTAAATTTTTTATAGAGTATCTTTTCGATTTGCAAATGCTTTTTCATATAATGCGTACGTAGCTGCTACTTACTGTTCAAACTCATTTTGAGGCCTACTTGTTGTTAACATGGCCAGGTTAGCATGATGAAGGTTAGCTAATCCCATGTATTCTTTCCGATCCTCTATATGCAAGTCTTTGTTTTTAATTTTGACTTGGTGGACATGAGCATAACTATCCAAGATGGGTTGCCAATTTGGATTCTGTGCTGATACAGAATTGATCTGGGCTTTTGCCATTTGGATCTCCATCTTATTAATCTATTTATACATGCCACTTGATCACGGAAGTGTTCTTTGATCCTTTCGTCCTTCTTAGCTTCATTTTGTCACATGCTAATTTTAATGGTTGATTTTTGTCTAATTACACGTACCTCCAACATTGAGAGGGTCATGTTTTCTCTTGCTAAGTGGCTCATATCCTAGTTGACTTTCATTAGTTGTTTTCTCAATTGATGGATGCTTTCCTCAAGAATGTTCTACTTTCTACAGCAGTCAACTTGGTGTTATTTGCAACAAGTTGTTTATTCTTTTCTTATGTTGCGGTGAGTGCCTTAGCATGTGCATATGTCTGTGCTTTTGCTATTGAGGCATTCCACACTGCTTTCTTCTTCTTATCTACCATCTACTTATTTTTCTCTATCAGATGATTCATTTGTTTTGTTCTGAATTGTTTTAGTTGGTTTGGCACAACATACTACGTTGGATTGTTGCGTTTAGCCCTCACGGTTGTGAGCTCTTCTTGTAGTTTGAGAATTTCAGCTTTTGCATGCTATGCCCTGGTCTCTACCATGACCAGCTTACCCTTTGTTGCGATAAGTTCCAATTGCATTGCATTAACATTACTTGGAATGTCAAGAAGAGTTTTCATTACTTGCCTAGTCTGTAGTAGTTGATCTAGCACATCCTCATGATCGAAAACAATCATTGAGATACCAACTAGCATTTGAGCATCCTTGGCTCCAATTAAATCTGTTGATGACACAACAGGTATGTTAAATGATTCCTTAATGTGATCTGTGATCACTTCTGCTACTCCTGCTGCATGTTGGCACTACATAACTACAACTGTGGCTCCTTGTCCTATTTCAAGCATCACTTGGAGTGATGTAGCATTCATAGAGATTTGTTGTGACCATTAGTCCCCTCCTCCTTACTATAAGGATATTTATCCACTTGCAAGGTTTGTGGAAACTATTGGATGAATGACACTATTAATTACTTTATAGAGCTTGGCCTTCTCACGCGTTCCCTAACTAATGGTCTCTATGATTTGTTACAGATGACTCATGGATGGCCTATAATCCTGTGGCGAAGATGATGGAACTTGTTGTTGCTGCTGTTATTGACTATTAGGTCTCACTTGCTGTTGTTGTTTAGTAATCTATGTGGTTTCCCCAATGTCTATTTGTTCTTCCACTTGATCTTTCTTTGGTGGTGCTGGCTTGAGCATTTCAACATATGAAATGTTTTGAGCTTTTTTGAGGATGCCATTGGTGTATCTTGGGATTCCAACACATTTACACAACTTCCTAATTAAGCAAGGGAATAAAAGTGTTAGTTTCCCTGCCTTCTTTTCTTCGAATAACCTCTAAATCTCCATGAAATAGAGTTGTGCAAGGTTTGCATTATATTTTTCCATGAGGATCACACTTCCTTTGGCCACATATGTGGATAGCTTTTTTAGTCTTTTGGTGGGAAACAAGTGATATGTGCCAATTTTAAAATAAATTCTTTCCTTCAGAGTTAACTCATTGCACTCTTCCTTTTCTCTTTGTCATATGCCCTTTTTAGCCACAGTTTTTTGGTTTATGTGTATGATCTTGTGAGTAGATGTGCTAGTCTTACCCCTTCATTGGGCATGTTTAGGGCTTCAGCTATTGCCTTTACTGAATACGAAATAGAGACTCCTTCGATGTTGACCATAGCATCTTCTTCTTTATTATGCCAGAATTGGTAGGTCTTCCCTAAATACCATTTGCCACTATTTGAAAGTATGGGCCATAGTGGTGATGCTTGGAGTTGCGTCATTACTGCTTCTGAAACAAATTATAAAAATGGACCGAATTTCATCTCCATGATCACTATGGTTAGGATTAACTTCTCTTGGATGATATGGAGGCATTCCAGTGATAGTGTGAGGGATTATCCTTGTGCTTGTGGTTCCTCCACCTCTTCTTGGGCCAAATTTTTGGTAGCAGGAGTTTTCTTATTGATGTTGAATGATTGGACTTCCTACTTCGCATGTTTTGGATCTTGCTCTCTTGTTTGGCCTCTTGGTCTTTTGCTTGTAGGTTGTCAGGATCCTTTGGTTGCTCCTCTCTTTGGGGCCATTTGTAATCATTAAGGCTTTGAGAATTATTAGAATGTTTACTTTGATTTGGATAACTACTTTCCTTTTTCATATCCTTAATTAGATCAATTCTTAGCTCATGATTATAGAGTTAGAAAAATTTCCAAAAAGAAACCCCATAGGTGTTAATTTCCTTATAACCTTTCACAGTTGTCCATTTTGTTCATGTTTATGACTCATAATGGTCACTATGATTCATTAAGAGGATTATTTAAGTGTTTTTGGCTTGATTTTTATTAAGAATTCTCAATTTTTCATTTAGTATTACCCTAAAAATACCTTCCAAACTTTAGCAAATTTTGACTTTGATTGTAACAATATTACGCTAAGCATCCCCTAAGACTAAGTTGAGAGCTCCATGATCAACCACGGTCAAGAATCACAAAAATTGGAGCTACGAGTGTGGAGTTATGAGGGTTGAAAGTTGGGAGATCAAAGCTTAGATTATAGAAGGAAAATGGTAAAACCTCCTTTGGCTTAAAAGTGAAAAGTGGTAAAAATTTTGCTAAGTCACCACATATATATTGTTTTTGTGTGCTACAATATTGGAGATTTGATATCGTAGGTGAAATTTTCACATTTTCTGTTGACTTTTCATGAGTAAGAATGAGTCATTTTGAATGTTGGGAAGATATAAGACATATTTAGAGGGTCTTGGGCTAGGAAAGATGCATATTTTTCGAAAATTTGGCATGGAAAATGTATAAAGAAGGAATCTTAGGCTATGAAAGTTTAGTAATTGTTGATAAGATGGATGAGATTGGTAATGAATTCATGTTGTTGGAATGGATAGTTTGAATGTTAAGGGAAGTTTTTATTAATGTTTATTGTTATTGGAAGGCTTAAGATGATGTGGAATCGCTTGGTAGGTATAAGATACAATAGTTATACCAGTGGGTCCTTCCCAAAGCAGGCTCCAACCCTTAATGGCCTTGTATAACCACATCAAAAAGTGTCCTTAGGCACTCAAGGAATTGAATGAAATGCATACCTGTTTAGCAAAACACACATGTTAGTATCACCAAATTGGAAAAATTACACTATGTTACACAAAACCACAAGTTTGATTATTCATATAGTGAGATGAAATGGACTTAGATGGAATTGCAGAAATCAAGATGTAAGGTATCTTACCATAGGCATAATGAATTCTTGTGTTTTATTAGCGGTTAAAGTAAACATTAGCCTTTCTATTCAAGATTCAAACTAAGTCCAGACCACATTCCAGTGACATCGCATTATCTTATCTTTTGGAATTACAACTTTAAGACTACCATTGTTACAAGGAGTATTGTCTCTTGACGTATTGTCCAAGGGAGGGGTTTATTCATTGCACTTTTTATTATTTTGTAGATTCTCGAGAAGCCGTCCACCTTCTGGCATGGGTAACATGTCTTTCTAGTAGAACCCCTAGAAATTTATTCTGTGCATGAGCTTTATTTTTATCTATGTTAACCTTACCAGAGGACTACCTTCAGGCATGGGTAACATGTCTTTCTAGTAACATGGTAAGGCAACAATTATTTTACTCTTACTTCCATTTTTTGTTAAATCTACAAGGATATAATACAACCTAAGCAATAGGATAAAATTGACAAAAGTAATCCAAGAGATTCCACAAATCCCCCTTGATGTCATACCCTTTATATTCCTACTTGGTTCTTCACTTTTCAGTCCAGGCATAATGATTACAAGTTTATTCTTAGTTTCATGATGGAAAAAGAATATCATTATGGCCATG
>MNCI01037513.1:155431-172352 GCA_015680685.1 Gnetum montanum
TTGACAAGTTATGGGACTCTTTGGATGAAAATTTTCAAACTGCTTTAAAGATTGCTGAAGAATCCAAAGAGCAAAATATTGATCATAATTGTAGTAGGAAAAAAGAAGCTGAACATGCCTACTAAAGAGGTAAGGGCAAAGCTGTTGCAGTAGAGGAAGTTGTGGAGTCTAACTTTGATGATGAAACTAAATGTGACATAAGCTAATACGAACATCCAAAGGTATGTTGCCCTATGGTGTCACACTTACAAGAGTCTGGAGTGTACGTGTTGAATCTACACCTAGCACATAGGAAAGCTCCAAGACAATTGCCTTACCCTCAAGGTAGTCCAAGACAGTTCCACCAGCAACAACAAGCTTACTATCCAAGTGGAACTCCTTCACAACTGTATGAACAATACCAATAGTCGTATCAACCACAATTGTGGGGAATGCCATCGCCAAGGTAGCAGTAACCTTATAGGCAACTAGATCCATACGGGTACTATGTTTAGTAGCCCATCTCCTCTAGAAGTTCTACGAGTCATGCATCATTTCAGCATCACTATTACCCTCCAGAGTATCACTAAACACATTCACCATCTACTTAAGGGGAAAACCCATTCTCGTATCCTTATCATCCTTCACATCCCTTTGCACCTACACCTCCACCTTCAACTCATTTACCTCCTACTCCATCCATGTAGGGAGATATTCCTCCATAGTCATAACAACGAAATGCTACAAGGGTTGTACACTCACAACCAGTTTTTCAACCAAGTGGTCTAGATAATCGATCAAGGAGATGAACTTTCTTCCGGCCTAGTAGTCCTCTCTAGCCCTCACAACCTACTTTGACTAATCGCCCTACATCTCTAGCATTCTCATCCTCTACATTAAATACTTTTGAGTGCCCTTCAAACCAAGTGCCACCTAGGATCCACACTATAATGTTAATCCATGTTGTTTCTGATTGGATTAAGGTTGGCAACCTTCCTACAAAAAGATCCGATCCAAGAAGTCCACTCATCTATCTACAGATTGCTGGACAAGAGCCATGTAAAGCTCTTCTTGACTCTAGTTCTGGAGTTAACCTCATCTCCCATGATATGTACAAGGCCTGGAACCTATCACCTCTTAAGAAGAGCAATATCCTTTTAGAATTAGTAGATCAGTCGATTATTATCCCTTTGGGATTAGTAGAGGACATTGGGTGGTCCTATCCTGCTGATTTTTTGGTAATCAAAGTGGAAAATTGCAAAAGTGACTTCCCCATCATTATGGAAAGGGCTTTGTTAAGCATTGTCAATACACAAATGGATATAAGGGACCTATCTATTGAAATATCTAAGGAAAATGAGCTAGGAAAGATTGAGAAGAAGCATATTCCATGCATCACATACAATGATAATAGGTGTAATTGCATGCAAAAGATTTGGTCCATCAAGAGCATATACATTAAGGCATGCAATTAGTGTGCATAAGAAATTAACATTTAACAGTGTTTGTATGTAGCAGCTACAAAGAAAGAGGGCACCTAGTGGCTGATAGCTAATTTTGATATAGCACAATATGCATGGAGCCAACTGAGAGCCTAACATGTGCATATGTTGAAGGCATGGATAAAATTGAACAAGTTCATTCCCAACTCTATAATGAAGATGATGATACTTGTTGGGGAGAGTTGGAGATCCTTGATCACTTCAAGCAGGAGCCCTTACAACTAAAAACCTTATCGATTGATATGGAGTATGCATTTTTAAAGAATGATAAATTGGTGATCATTAATGCCAAATTTGCTCCTGAAAAAAAGAAAAGTTGTTGAAAGTGATGAATAAGTGGTTAATAGCTTTTGCTTGGTCATATTTAGCACTAATAGGAATCGATCCAAGGATATGCTAGCATCACATCTACATTGACCTGGCCATGAAGCTTAGAAGGCAACTGCAGAGGTGATTGAACCCCAAATTAAAGCAAATTATCAAGGAGGAGAAAGAGTAACTCCTCAAGGTGGGGTTCATCTATCCAATCGCAGATAGTGAGTGGGTTAGCCCACTCATAATAATACCAAATAAGGGTTGCAAATGGCAAGTTTGCATCAACTTTAGGCTATTAAATATGGCAACATTTAAGGATCACTTTCCTTTACCATTTGTAGATCAAGTGTTAGATACCATATCTAGGCATTGTTATTATATATTTTTGGATGGTTATAATGGCTATAACCAAATCCAAATTGCTCTAGAAGACCAGGCCAAGAAAACATTCATGAGTCCCTAGGGGACTTTTGCATACTGTAAGATGCCATTTGGCCTATGCAATGCCCTTGCAACATTCCAACGCTTGGCCCTAAGTATCTTTCAACAACAAATCAGTAGTGGTGTTAAAGTTTTCATGGATGACTTCTCCACCTATGGAGCTACATTTGAGTAAGCCTTAGACCGACTTGAGCAAGTACTGAAGAGATGTGTAGAGACAAACCTATGGCTCAACTAGAAAAAGAGCCATCTCATGGTCCAAGAAAACGTTTGGCTAGGGCACCGAATTTTACAAAAAGGGATTGAGGTAGATCCAAAAAAGATAAGAGTTATCTAAGAAATAATATGCCAACCAGAGACTGTAAGAGATGTCCAGTCATTCTTTGGACACACTGGTTACCACCAACATTTTATTGAGAATTTCTCTAAGATTTCAAAGTTATTGGTAGAACTTACAAAGAAGGATGTACCTTTTATTTAGACCAAGGAATGTGAACATGCATTCCAACAATGAAAGAAGAAACTCATAGAAACACTAATCCTATGAGCACTAGATTGGTTCAAACTATTCCATATCATGATAGACACATCTAACTATGCTTTGGAAGTGGTGCTTACATAGATGGATGATAAGAAATGTCCATGTTATATTCATTGCACAAGTAGAAGCATTGTGGGGGCGTAGTTGAATTACACCACCATGGAAAAAGAATTAATGGTAGTGGTGTATGCACTAGAAAAGTTTAGACATTATGTTCTAGGTTATAAAGTATTTGTACATACAAATCATAGTGTAATTCACTTCTTCATGAAGAAGCTGACAGTGAGCCCTCATGTTATACAGTGGCTTGTGATCTTGTAGGAATTCAATTTTACTATGGTAGATTGAAAAGGGACCAAGAATGTGGTCACTGACCTCCTCTCTCGCTTACCATGGGATGACAAAGAGGAGGAGAGCCTCCTCTCTAATCAGTTTCTAGATGAACTCCTCTTTACTAGAGCAATAAATGAACAAACACCTAAAAAGATAATATGGTTTAATGGCATCCTCACATATCTTCTCACTTAAGAGTTGCCACAAGACTTGGATTTTAGGAAAAAGTAATAATTTTTTCATTGGATCAAATACTTCATGGAAATCAATGAACACCTTTACAAGGTGTGTGCTAATGGCCTGATCCGTTGGTGTGTCCCTGAAGAAGATCAATTGCGCATTCTCTAGGATGCTTATAAAGGGCCTTGTGGAAACCACTATGCAGGGAGATGCACAGCCATAAAAATCTTGATTGTAGGATGCTATTGGCCTACAATCTTCAATGATGCCCACTAGTTTGTTAAGTCTTGTGAATGTTGTCAATGTGATGGGGGGATGACCGGTTGCATGGAAGGTCCTTAATAGTGGATTCAACCATTGGAGCCTTTTGACATATGGGATGTTGACTTCATGGGTCCCATCACATCCATGTCTAATGGAAAAGCATATATTATAGTAGCACTTGACTACTACACAAAATGGACGAAAGCAATAGCTGTTACTGATTGTACATCATCCACTATTGCCAAATTTATACAACAAAATATCGTGAATAGGTTTGGGGTGCCACATTCATTAATTTCTGATAATGGGACTCATTTCATAGGTGCCACATTTAGAAAATTAATGCAATGCTTAGGGGTAGAACATAAATTAACAACACCTTACCACCCCCAAGCTAATGGTCAAGCAGAGGTAACCAATTGGGAGATAACAAAAATACTAACACAAACCATTAGCAAATATAGAAAGGATTGGAGTACAAAATTTAACGATGCTCTCTAGGCTTATAGTTCAACTTGGAAACTTCCTATTGGATATTCTTCCTATGAGTTAGTGTACAGGAAATTTCCAACACTCCCAATTCAATCTAAGCTTCGTACACTCTCAATGGCTTATGATCTAAACCTTGACCTAAGTTTAGCATAGAAGGAAAGATTGATCAATCTGAACATCCTAGAAGAAAATTGCTTAGTAGTCCTATCCTTGAATGAGGTGAACAAGGCATTCAACAAGTAGCATCATGACTTTAGAATTAGGAACATAAAACTTCGACCTAGAGATAAGGTTCTTTATTGGAACCCCACACATGTACCCCAAAAGATAAAATTCCAAACATTGGAGGATGGACATTATATAATTGATTAAATATTTTCCTTTTGGGCCATGATAATTTACAAACCTAATAGCCCAAATAAAAATCAGTTGGTCAATATCCAACAAGTCAAACCTTTCCTAGAACCAAGATAAGCTAGTGTAACTACCACCTCAATGAATGGACACTCAAGTTCTATTTTTTGGATCTCCTCCCTTCAATTCTATCATGGGGGAGATGGCCATTTGTGTTGACCATTACCATGACCTCTCAGTTTTTCTACCTTTTTTTTTCACATTTTTGATTTTATAAATTTTTTATTTTTGAGTTTTTCTAATTTTATATCATATTTAGTACCCTTTAAACTTTCTTGACTATTTTACATTTTCTTATATATTTTATTTTGTTTTGCTTTATTTATGTTTGATATTTTCTCATTTTTACTAATAAATTCACTTTATTGTCACAATACACAATGCTACTATTGCTATTTACTAATGATGGTTTATGCTTAATGAGTAATTGTCGATGTTTGGTTTTTATTTTTGAATTCTGATGTCTGATGACTTTGGCATGGTTTATTTTTCATGGAATAGGCATTGAGTCCATGTCATCTGCCCATCTAATGAACTCTATGGTTTTACTTATTTTGGAAATTTGAGGCCCATTTTCATTAAAGAAACTATTAATCAATTGGGTGATCTTGGTAGTTTCAGAATTAGGAAGGATCCAAAGGTTTGTAAAGGGTGTGACTTCAAGGGGACTCAATACTCTTTTTACTCTTCTTCTTGCTTGAGTGCTTGAGTGTTTTTCATGGATTTCTTACCATTCCATACCACCTAATGATAGGAAGACAAATAACATCGTTGCATGGTGTGGTTTCCATCATTCAAAAAAAAAAAAAAACTGGTGGGAATTCAAAGCACACCCCTTTGACACGAATAAGTCCTCGCATGGTGTGGTTTCCATTTCAAAAAAAATAAAGAAAAGAAAAACAACACAATGGAAATTCAAAGCACATCCCTTGGACAAATAAGAGGGCTACAAGCACTAGTTATGGGAAGGTCTTCTTTAACTAAGGCCCTCTCTTTCTCTCACTTCCTACTTCTCCTTTCTTCTCTTTGTGGAATGGTGGTTGTTTTGTGGAAGCACTCTTGTGTCTCAAGTGGGTGGATTGGTCTTAGAGAGGTGATACGAGGGCATTGAAAGTGGATGGTTTTGATCTGGACTATGGATGGAACTTCTCGGATCATTTTAATCACAAATTTCACAAGGGACTTCTTATGACCTCAATTTGGAACTCCATTCCACCTTCTCTATCATCCATCCATGCTGCCATAATTCGCCTCACTACTGGGTTCTATGTTGTACTCTATGTCTTAGTCTGACGTGTTGGGATTCTTGAGTGGATTCTTTCGGGTTGGTCCCTAACTTATCATGATCATTAAATTAACTATAGGGCTCACAGACCCCTTAGCTGAGGTTATGCAAGGGTAAAAAGGGTGTGATCCTACTATGGGGAGGGTCCACTTGCATAGCTTTTGGCTTGATTAGTTAAAGTTTCTTACCTTTGACACCACAATCCTATATTTCGTATTTTCCATTGTGTAAACCACTCAGTACTCAATCTTTCATTACATTCATCCATTAAATCAATTTTCTTCATTTTTTCAAATTTATAAACTTCAATTCCCTCTTCTCATGATTTCATACTATTCTTGGTCTTATAAGCTTTCATTTAACCCCAATTTCATCAAAAAATTCCTTGTATTTTGAAAGGTTGACCAAAGTCAATGGTGGTCAACAATTGTGTTGACGAGGCCTCGTTAATGCAGTGTAAAAATACTATATATACCACCAAACACTTTAGAAGTTTTTGCAATTTTCACTATTCAATGACACTCTCAAGCATGCTCCCTTGGCCTCATGGGTGGAAATCATGAAGGATAAGATACCAACAACCACTCAAGAAGAGGAGTTGTCGCCACCACCACCCACTCAGGAGAAAACACTAGAGGCCATGTAGTCCTTGTATGTCTGCATCAAATCCAAGAATAGCTCTTGAGCAAAGAAGAGCAATAAGTAGGGACGAGTGGGGTGAATCCATCGGTATATCGGCCAACAATAAGTCACCTTAACGAGATGGCTTGAATAGTTAGCCAGATGGAGAGAGGTGGTTCCCTTGTCTCTGCCCAAAGAATGCAACTACCTTTGAGGTCGGATCCCAACACTCGAGAGGTGATGGTATCATTAACAACACATCATCTATTCCCAAAAATCTCTAGAAATTCTGCCACTTTCTTGGTGAGGTTGGAGGAAAGTGAAGAGGCAACTGTCTTGGTGATGCAGCACCAAGGGTAGGAGACAACGGTAGAAGTGGTGGTTGACTGTGTAGCTGAAGCACTAAATGCATCCATGGCATATGTACTAGATATATCTACACTCCAAGATGTGTAGATGTTCACAGGCATGGTCAGTAGAAAATTGAATGCAGCCTAGCATGAACAACTACTGGAATGACTAGTGGAAATTGGGCAACTGACTCTAGACATCTTTGATCTCCCAGAGAACATCATTGCAACCCAGTTGGAGTTACTCAATGTAAGGGGTAGATGCATCATTTTGGAAGGAAAACTAGAAATGGCCCAAGAGCAAAAGTAACGCTTGGCCATGGAGGTTGCTGAACTTCATGCCCAAGTTGAAGAACAAGCAATCCTCATCTCGATAGCGATGAGAGATGAAGCTATTAAATAGCTTCAAGAACGATTTCAAAAGGTTGAGGAGGAAGCAGTAATGGCCATCTTCAAATAGTCCATGGTAGAAGCTAAAATGCACTTAACAAAAAAAGGACTTGAATTAGATGTGTCAGGAGAATGAAGCATTGACCATGCAAAATCATTACCTGCGAAATGTTGATGCTAAAATAGATCAAATGCAAGAGTTCATTTATCAATAGTAGGAGCAACTTGCCAGAGTCAACACTGAATTATGGAAATTTACCATGGAGAACTGCAATATGTTAATGGAGGAGGTATGTACCTTGTGACAAAAGTTTGCCATCAAGATCATTGCCTGGAAGAACGAAGCTCTCAAATTTGAGAAAGTGAAAATCACTACAGGGATTAGTTTGGCTTACAAAAGGAAATTGATGAAAAATAAATCTCAATGAAATAGGAAAAAATAAATGAAGCCCTCCAGTAACTCCAGCAAGGAAGAGAGATGTGGCAGCCCATCCTTGATGGGATTAACACCTACAACAAAGTGGAGATTCACTTGAAGAAGTTGCAGATCGAAGAAATGATAGAGTATATGGAGTTGGCCAATCTCCGTTATGCAAACCTAGTAATGTTGATAGTTGGATGACCATGGTCAAAATTGGAGAAATAAGTGGCTAGCTTGTATCTACTATACAAGGTTGAGTTCAAACACCACAAGGACACCAAGCAAAAGCTTTAGATTACTAACGTTGAAATTGAAGTTTTCAAAGGGCAGTTCATAGATCAACGATCTATTGCTGAGGACCTAGCTAGACAGATGAAAGACTACTAAGAGCTGAACAACATAGTGAGAGTGCTTGACATTGAACATAAGCAGTTTGCTGCCTGGTTTGTCAATGCTAAGGAGTTATTTCTAGTGATCCTGTGTCCTTGGGATGTGTCCGTTCCAACCCACATTAGAGAAGCTACATGGGTGGTGCATGATCCTAGGAGTAAGGAGGAGAAAATGAAAGCATTGCTAGATGCTTTTTGCCTCCCGCTTGAAGTTCCAACAACAGCAAAACAACCATAGCCACCTCAACCACTACTAGTGTGTGAAGTTGGTGAAGGTCCCTCGGAGCCTCAAGAACCACCACCACCTAGGACTGTTTGATCTTCTCCAATAAGGTTTATATCATCAAGGAAAGTGTTGTCCAATTTTTGAAGAGTTGTGTCATGGTGTTTAATTTTGTGTCCTGAACACCACCATTTTTGTAATGTGTTGATCCATACACCCGGGCACTCCATTTTTTTGTCAAAGTCAGTTAGTTTTTTTTGTTAAAGAAGAGTCAATCAATAATCCCATACCTTCCCAATTTTGTAAAAGAACTCGAGGACAAGTTTTCATTTAGCCTTGGGGGTATGATGAGTTGTCATTGGTTGGCTACGTTGATGAGGCCTTGTTGACATAGTTGACCATGTATGATATACCATATTCACATTGATAAGACAACAAAAACTAGCTATGATTGTACTCCTAATAAGGAAGATTCTCCTTTTCTTTTGAAAGTTATAGGACAAGTATCTTCAGAATTTTTTAATTGATTCTAGAGCTACATCTACTATTATGCTGTTATCTATATGCAAAAAACTTGGTATAATTCTAGAAAAATCAAATAAAAAGATCTTAGAAGTGGATAAAAGTAGGATGAAGATTGTGGATCAACTGCCTAATGTTCTATTAGAAATCGCTTTTGAACCCTATATCAAGAGTAGAATAACTATTCATATAGCAGATATACCATACTCACATAGTCTTTTGTTGAGTAGAAGTTGGAGTAAAAATTTCTTAGGTTATATATCAATGGATTATTCACACATGTGACTACCTTGGAAAGGAAAACCAAATGAAATTTACATATATAGTGAACTATTGATGGTTAAAAACATTACTTCAAATGGAAAGAATAAGACTATTGAAATAAGAGCTTTTGATGAAGCGCTAAGAATTCAATGCGTAGACTGGGCCATGTATACGAGGCCTCGTATATGCGATCGCATTGATGCATCTGTCCATGTGTCTATGTGACATCATTTACGCAATGCCTGTTCTAGCCTATAAATAAGTGTGCTTTTGCCACACTTAGTATCTTTTTGGCAGTTGTAGTGAAGCTCTTGCAGTTTGTTTCCACGAGAGTTAGAATATTTTCCAAGTGCCCGTAGTAGGTGTTAGAAAGGTGTCTGACTCTTTATTCGAGCACTAATGTACCTGAGCCCATTGGTGTGACCAGCAATAAAGACGAGCTTTTTAAGCATTCCTTGTAGCAATTGGACTTAGTCATTTGAGCATTTAATAGTTTAATATTTCTATGCTTTAATAATTCCTTAAGTTTTCATTGTTATTACTTTAATCATCATCGCTCTTTTATAGCTTGTAAAAACCATAAGTACGACCATCGTGAACGTAAATCCAACACTTGGCAACCCAGTGACGCTTAACGTTTGGTAACCTAGTAGTGTTTAGGGGATGCTCAGGATGTGCATGGAAGATGGAATCAGATACTTATGCTAGGAAGAATTAAGAGATAGATTAGGATAAGTATAGATTACGTAATATTCCATTCCTTACACTCAATTTCAAGAATTAGACACTAGAAAATAAAGTGAAAAAGCCATAAAAATCATTTGCCTCAATCTCACTTAACCATTGTAATCAGAACATCACAAGTGAGGTTGGGAAGACAACGACTATTCTAACACAAGGTTTTGCTGGTTAGGGTTTGTTGTATGCGAAGTGCTTACAGTCTACGGAATTTGATTGAGTTGCGTGTGAACGCCTATGAGTCGCATGATTGGGCATAGGGGTACCTAGCTGCTCATCATTGGCGCCATTGCCAAGGATTATTAGTCTTACATGTGCCATCTAACCTTAGCAAAATTATCATTCACGTCGTTGGAATGGACCTAGGATAGTAAAATCTATGCATGCTAGGTGGTCTAAGTAAAAAGTAAGGCACACCAATTAGTGGATTATCTAACATCCAAAATGTCTTCTTCTCACAGGCAAGATGGATCCAACCCATCAGTGCCATAAGAATGTCGGGTGATATACATGCATCTAGATGAATATGTCCCCAACTTGACCTTTATCCTACATCAGGATGAGCATTTGCATTGGTGAGACATGGAAGGCAACATCATATTATTGCCTGATCAATCAGCTCTTGGAATGTTGTTTCACAATCTTACTAGATTAGGCATTCAGGACTGCGGTGTGGAGTATGTCATGGAGGACCATGACTACTGAGACTATCTTCCAATTGAGGCACAACATGTACGAGACCAACAACAGGCAGAACGGTATGAACATATGAAAGGGAAATAGTTTAGTAATCCTTTATTCTTGTAAGGACTGCAAGATGATGGGGAACTTGTCTTTCATGATTCCTATTCGGCCGAACTTCCTCTAGGGCATTAGATCATTCAGTCCATCATTCAAAATAAGTAATCAAGTGACCGAGACCCCCAGGAGGATGGGGGATCACGCAGAAGAGGTCATGGCACAAGTAAAGATGGGCATGAAGATCGAGGCCATCATTAGAGTAGAGGGGAAGATCGACACCAGGGTGGTGGCAATACCTCTCCCTCTTCTCCATCCTCTCACTCCACTCTACTTGATCCAGTTCCAATTTCAATCGTAACCATGGTAGCAAGTATCAGGGTGATGGTGGTCGCAAGTGCCAAAGGGAGTGATGTGAGGGAGTGCGTGACTAATCACACGAGCCTCACCATCAAGAAAGGAGAGGTAGCCAAAATCATCACAGACATCGTGGACTTCAATAGGACTATGACTCAGATGAACCATTGTTGGCTACTCAAAGCATGCTCCATATCATTGAGGCAGTTCAAATACCTAGTAGGCACTTGAAAGACAGTTGGATCAAGCGCATTGACATAAAAAACATCCCTAGATTTGAAGGGGGATATAATTGTGATCCACAGACTCACTTGCAAGCATTTCATGATGCTTGCACCATGCAAAACATCGATAATGATTGGTAGAAGCTTAAGCTATTGCCTCACACACTCATCAAAGAAGCAGAAAGCTGGTACCAATGTTTGGAGCTGGAATCAATCAGAAGATGGAGTACGATGTTGGAACTCTTCAACGACAAGTATCAAACTTACACCAGAGTGGCTAACCTAAGACGCCAGATCCAAGGGTGGAAGCAAGGTGATCATGAACCCTTGGATGCAGCCATGAGCAGATACTACTCACTACTACATCGATTCCCTAGTCATGGCTACTCTTCGTGGGCACAACTTCGCCATATCATTGATGGGCTTCGCTTTGAAAATAGAAAGACCCTTGGCGTGTACGCTCAAGGATGACTATTAGAACTAAGAGTCCATCAACTGCAGTGCTTAATTCAGCAAGTGGCTAAAGAGGAGGGGGAACCTAGAAAGAAGGAGAGTGTAGAGGAGTATAATCGGGATCCTTCCATCAGAAAGAGGGAAGTCCGATTTTGTGAAGATGAGGAGGAATCACCACTAGATGTAGTGGTGAATTGTAAAATCTTGCCCCTATAAAAATTTGCTTCTGAAATATCAGCAAAGGTTGACAATATGTGGGACTCTTTGGATGAAAAATTTCAAAGTGTTTTGAAAAATGCAAAGGAATCCAGAGAGTAAGGTAATGATTGTGATCGACGTAGGAAGAAGGAAGCTGAACGTGCTTACCATAAAAGTAAGGGCAAAGTTGCTATAGTAGAATAGGTTGCAGACTCTAATACAGAGGGATATGATGAATGTGACATATGATAATACGAACATCCTAAGGGGTGTTGTCCTTTGGTGTCACATCTACAAGAGTCTGGGGTGTATGAATCCTCGCTTGGCAAAGTGGCAAACACCCCGAAGGTTGCCTTACCCATAAGGCAATCCTAGGCAGTTCCACTAGCAACAAGGATATTATCCAAGTGGTGCACCGCCACAACCTTATGAATACTTTTAGTAATGGTAGCACTCACAAGCGTGGGGGATGCCACCCCCAAGGCAGCAGTACCCTTACCAACATCCCGATCCGTATGGGTACTCTGTTTAGCAAGCTGTCTCCCTGTGGGACTCTTCTAGTCATGAGACTTTTCAAAGTCATTACCAACCCTCGAAATACTTCTGAGCAAAATATCCATCACCTAGGGGGGAGAACCCACATCTCTACTATCCTCCATCACCTTCTCCTACCATCCCTACTCAACGACACCCCACTCAACTACCACTTGCTTCACCCATGCAGGGGGAAATACCACCACAGCCACAACAACATAACACTACGAAGGCTATCCACTTACAACTGGCTCCTTAGTCGAGTGGACCAGAAGTGAAGCCATGGAAATGTCCCTTTTTTTGGCCTAATAACCTAAACATACCCTCATACACACTTGTGGCGAGTGCCTCTAAACCTCCAATTGTCTTCACCATTCCACCCTTCAAGTAGCCTTCAAACCAAATGCCCTCCAACGTACAAACAATCATGCTCACACACACTGTGACCAACTAGATAAAGGCAGGTCATCTTCCTCAAAAATTGACTGATCTGGGAAGCCCCCTCATCTATCCTTAGGTGGTAGGAAATGAGCCATGTAAAGCTCTTCTAGATTCAGGGTTGGGAGTCAACTTGATTTCACATGACATGTACAAGACTTGGAACCTACCCTCATAAAAGAAGAGCAACATTCAGCTCAAGCTAGCAGACCAATCCATTATTGTTCCCTTGGGATTGGTAGAGGACATTGTGACCACCATTTGCGGGTGGTCCTATCCTACTAATTTCCTTGTCATCCGTGTTGAGAATTGCAAGGGGAACTTCCCAATCATAATGGGAAGAGCCTGGTTGAGCACAGTGGATGCAATATTGGGGCTCTGAGATCTTTCTCTTAAAATTTCAAAGGAAAATCCTTTTGGAAAGATCGAGAAGAAGCACATTCCATGCATCGCATACAGTGACTCCGTGTGCAACTATGTGCAACAGCTGTGGTCCGCTAAGCGGACATCTATTCAAACATGCAGTCAGTGTACCAAGGAATCGCAAGTTCAACAATGCCTGTACGCAGTAGCCCCAAATCAAGAAGGCACCCAGTGGTTGACCGTTGATCCTACTAGTAGCACTTTATGCATGGAACCATCTGAGGGGCTTGTATGCAGCTATGTAGAAAGCATGGATGATTTGGAAGAGGTCCATCAACAAGTATCTACTATTGATGACCATGATGATTAGGAAAAGTTACAAATTCCTGAAAGTTTTAAATAGGAGCCCTTGGAACTCAAATCCTTACCAGCCCATTTAGAATATGCATTTTTGTAGAATGGGAAGTTGGTGATTATCAATGCCACCCTTGCTCCTAAATAAAAGAAGAAGTTACTAAAGGTGGTGAACAAATGGGAGGTCACTTTTGCATGGTCATATCTTGAATTAATAGAAGTTGATCCTAGGGTTTGCCAACATTGGATTTATATCGATCCCTCCACGAAGCCACGATGACAACCACAAAGGTGGTTGAACCCTAAATTGAAGCAGGTCGTCAAAGATGAAATCAAGTAG
This sequence comes from Gnetum montanum, assembly GCA_015680685.1. Classification (NCBI taxonomy): domain Eukaryota; kingdom Viridiplantae; phylum Streptophyta; class Gnetopsida; order Gnetales; family Gnetaceae; genus Gnetum; species Gnetum montanum. The sequence goes on from MNCI01037513.1 coordinate 169,095, forward strand.
TTGCTGAAAGCAGGGTTCATCTACTCCATTGTAGTTAGCAAATGGGTTAGCCCACTTGTTATTGTGCCTAAGAAGGGTGGCAAATGGAGGGTCTATATAGATTTCTGATTGCTCAACATGGCTACCTTTAAGGATCACTTCCCGCTCCCATTTGTGGACCACGTGTTAGATACCATCGCAGGGCATTGTTATTATAACAATTTGGAAGGCTATAGTGGCTATAACCAAATCCAAATTACTGTAGAAGACCAGGCCAAGATAAAATTTACAAGTCCCTAGGGGACTTTCGCATACAAAAAGATGCCCTTTGGCCTATGTAATGTGCCTAGTACTTTCCAACGCCTTGTCCTCAGAATCTTCCAACAGCAAATTGGCAATGGGGTAGAAGTCTTCATGGATGACTTCTCTACCTATGGAGCCACATTTCATCAAGCCTTGGACTACCTTGAGCAAGTTCTAAAACAATGTGTAGAAACTAATCTACAGCTCAACCAACAAAAGAGCCACTTAATGGTCCAAGAGGGCATTGTTCTAGGGCACCATATTTCACAAGCAGGGATTAGCGTGGATCTTGAAAAGATCAAGGTCATCAAAGGAATTACCAGGCAACCAAGCACTGTAAAAGATGTTCGGTCATTCCTTGGCCACACTGGTTACTATCGGCGCTTCATTGAAAATTTCTCAAATATTGCTAAGCCATTGGTGGAACTCACAAAGAAAGATGCTCCATTCGTCTGGACCAAGGAATGTGAATTTGCATTCCAAACACTTAAACAGAAACTTGTAGAAACTCCAATTCTATAGGGACCGGAATGGTCCTGACCCTTCCACATCATGATAGATGCATCCAACTATGCATTGGGGGCCATGCTTACACAGTGGGATGACCAAAAATGTCCATACTATATCCACTGTGTAAGCTGCAACATTGTGGGTGCTTAGCTTAACTACACTACCATTGAAAAAGAATTAATGGTGGTGGTGTTTGCCTTGGAAAAATTTCGACACTATGTGCTCAGGTACAAGGCTTTTGTGCATATTGACCATAGTGCCATCCGATTCCTAATGAACAAATCAACGGTGAGTCCATGTATCATACAGTGGCTGGTGATTCTTCAAGAATTTGACATCACTATGGTAGACCGGAAGGGGATTGAGAATGTTGTTGTTGACCACTTGTCTTGGTTGTGATGGGATAACACTGAAGAAGGGGAGCCACTCTTCAACCAATTCCCAGATGAGCTCCTCTTCGTGGGAGTGATCGATGAGCAGGTACCCAAAGAATCACCTTAGTTCAGCCACATCCTTACCTATCTCACAACCCAGGAATTGCTAAAGGAGTGGGACCATCGATAGAAACAACAATTTCTCCATAAGGCCAAGTGCTTCATGGAAATCAATGGCCACCTTTATAAGGTGTGTGCAAATGGCCTGGTTTGATGGTGTGTCCCTAATGATGATACATTGTGCGTCCTCCAAGATGCTCATGAGGGCCCTTGTGGGGGCCACTATGTTGGATGACGCATGACCATTAAGATCTTGTTTGCAGGATATTACTGGCCTACACTCTTTAGGGATGCACAATGGTTCATCTGCTCTTGTGAACGATGTCAAAGAGACGGTGGGATGAATGCACGAATGGAGGGACCTCAATAGTGGATTCAAACACTGGAGCCCTTCGACATTCAGGGCATCAACTTCATGGGTCCTATCACACCCCTGTCTAATGGGAAGATGTACATCATCATCGCAGTTGACTACTGCATAAAGTGGATGGAGGCGGCAACCATCATCGACTGTTCCTCAAACACTGCAGCACGATTTGTCCAAGAGCAAATCATAATTAGGTTTGGAGTGCCACGTGCACTCATCTCAGACAATGGAACACATTTCATGGGCATCACTTTTCGTAAATTCATGCAACACTTGGGGGTTACTCATAAACTTACAACACCTTATCACCCCCAAGCCAACGGGGAAGCCGAAGTCACCAATAGGGAGATTACCAAAATCCTCACTTGAACCATCAGTAAATATAGGAGGGATTGGAGCACCAAACTTAACGATGCCCTTTGGGCCTATCACTCCACTTGGAAACTTCCTATAGGTTACTCTCCTTATGAGTTAGTGTACGGTAATCTACCGAAACTTCCAATCCAGGCCAAACTTTGAACACTCTCTACAACCAATGACTTGGATCTTGACCTGCCACTAGCACAACATGGATGACTTATCAACTTAAGTGTGCTAGATGAGAATCGACGAGCAGCCCTATCATCAAATGAGATACAAAAGGCCTACAATAAAAAACATCATGAGCTTATGATTCGGAAGGTAACATTTAGATGTGGAGATAAGGTACTCTACTGGAACCCCACACACGTACCACAAACTACCAAGTTTCAAACACTATGAGAGGGACCTTACATTGTCTCCAAAACCTTTCCATTTGAGGCCTTGCTTATACACAAACCTGAGGACCCCATGAGAATGCAGTTTGATCAATAGGCAATAATTAAAACCTTTCCATGAACTCCGTCAAACCAGTGCTACTGCCTTATCATCATAGGGATAGCCTTGTTTCATTTTTCGAGTCTCCTCCTCCTAGCCTAGTCATGGGGGAGACCGTTCGCCATGCTAATCCACTCTACTAAGCTCCTCACCATTTTTAGAACTTTTTTGTTTTATACTTTTTGGTTTTTCAACATCGTTCGTATGTTTGCCAATTCTTACTCACTTTTTCTTTCTTTCTTTAATTACTTTTCTATTTCTTTGTTTGCTTATTTATGTGTGTGTGTTTAATTTTTAGTTGGTTACTAATAAATCGTCTTATTATCATCAGATGTGTGGCATGGTTGGTTTTCGTTGTGATGGGTTGCATGTAATGGTCCACCTATTTTATCTTGCTCCTGCTCTTGCATTGTTGTTCTTGGAATTTATGTCTACTTTCATCTCATAAAATCGGTAGTGAGTCCACGTCATTCACCCATTCATCCACTTCATGGTTTTCCTCCATTTGGAAACATGCAAACCCCCTTCACGTAAAAACATTTTAATTAATGTGTGACTTGTATAGTTCCTAGACTTGGGGATGACCCAATGGTTTGAATTGGGTGTGAATTTAAGGGGAATGCAACGTTCGTCGTACTTTTCTATCCCCTGGGTTGCGAAATTGTCCTCACGGATTCCTTACCACTCCAAGTTCTTTTATACAAGGAAGCTCCTTGGTAATTTGACCTTGCATGGTGTGGTCGTCAT
>MNCI01037513.1:176945-193157 GCA_015680685.1 Gnetum montanum
TAGAAGTAAGGAAGAGAAAATGAGGGCTCTCTTGAAGGCTTTCTAGTTGCCTTTGAAATTTGTAGTTGTTGTAGGATAATGATCATCCACGCCACCACCGTCACATGTGCCAAAGGCTGGTGAAGCTCCATCAGAACCACCACCACCAGGGACGATGTTATCTTCTCCAGCAATTTTTCCATCTTTCAGCATAGCAGAGAATCCAAGATCATCGAGATGTTCAATTTTTTCTCTGAACACCACCATTTTATAATTTGTTCTTCTCTGTACACTCAGGCCCTTGGTGCATCAGTAAAGTTGGTGTTATGTCATGTGTGTTGTAATAAGAACTTCATACCTTCCAAATTGTAATGAAACTTGAGGACGAGTTTTTACTCAGTCGTGGGGGTATGATGAAGTGCTAAGTAGTTGATGCGTTGACTAGGCCACGTATATGGGGCCCTATATATGCAACTGCGTCGATGCATCTATCCATGCTTCTACGTGGCCTCATTTACGTAGCACCTGTTCTAGCCTATAAATAAGTGTGCTTCTGTCACACTTAGGTATCTTTTTGGCAGTTGTAGCGAAGCTCTTGTAGTTTGTTTCCACGAGAGTTAGAATATTTTCCAAGTGCCAGCAGTAGGTGTGAGAAAGGTATTTGGCTCTTTATTCAAGCACTAATGTACCTGAGCCCATTGGTGTGACTAGCAATAAAGATGAGCTTTTCAAGCATTTCTTGCAGCAATTGGACTTAGTTATTTGAGCATTTAATAATTTAATATTTGTATGCTTTAATAATTTCTTAATTTTTCATTATTATTACTTTAATTGTCATCGCTCTTTTATAGCTTGTAAAAACCATAAGTATGACCATCTCGAATGTAAACCCAACACTTGGCAACCCAGTGACGCTTAACGTCTGGTAACCCAATAGTGGTTAGGGGATGCTTAGGATGTGAAAGGAAGATGGGATTGGATACTTATGCTAGGAAGAGTTAAAAGATAGATTAGGATAAGTATAGATTATGTAATATTCCATTCCTTACACTTCATTTCAAGAATTAGATGCTAGAAGATAAAGTGAAAAATCCATAAAAATCATTTGCCTCAATCTCACTTAACCATCACAATTAGAACATCAAAAGTGACGTTGGGAAGACAATGACCATTCTAACACAAGGTTTTGCTGGTTAGAGTTTGGTGTATGTGAAGTGCTTACAGTCTACGGAATTTGACCGAGTTGCGTGTGAATGCCCGTGGTTCGCATAGTTGGGTGTAGGGGTACCTAGCTGCTCATTAGCTTTTAAAAATAAAATTTTCACACTTCAATAAATTTATAATTTGGAGAAAGAAGAATCTCAAATTGAGAGTAAATGGGAACTATACTTTGATGGTTCTTGTAACTCAAAAGGCATAGGAGTCAGAGTAGTTTTAGTAAAAGATGATTCCCCAAATATATTAAAGGAAATTCATCTATCTTTTCCTTGTACAAATAACAAGGCTGAATATGAACCGCTAAGTATTGGAATTAAAACAACATTGAAAAAAGGAATCAGGTAATGACCGTAAAAGGAGACTCGAGATTGGTTTGTGAACATGTTAAATGTAATAGTGTAGTAAAGAGTTCATTCTTATGACCCTATAAATAGTTTTCTTGCAAAATGCTAAATCAATTTCATCATTACCAAATAGAACATATACGTAAAGAAGATAATGATATAGTAGATGACTTAGCAAAAGCAGCTTCATCATTAGATGTAAAAAGGATAGAAAGTTATGAAGATGTAGTGATTGAGAATAAACATTAGTCATCAATACCAGATAACATAAAGCATTTACAAGTATTTGAAGATCATGATCAACTATTTAGATTCTTGAGAAATAAACAAGAATTTGAAGGTCAAATCATACCTAAAATAGCATCAAGGGTTAGGAAAAAAATTTGCTCAATAGAAAAGATGTACAGAATCTAGAGGATTAAGCTTATGAAGTAGTGAATTTTACATATACTAAGTTGCTAAAGATGTTAAATGTCACAAAGGAAAAGGACTCAGTTTTTAAGAAAAATTTATTATTACTCTTGAAAAATAATTTGGAAAATTTTGCTTAGTCTTATGATGATCTTAAAAATTTTTAACCAGATGTGATGACACATAAAATTCCTTTGGTAGATGGTTGTAAGATAGTTAAGAAAAAATAAAGGAAATTTAATCCGTCATTTGAACCAACTATGGAAGCTAACATCAAAAAGTTAATGTAAGCTTGAACTATATATTTGGTTTGATATTCAACATAGCTTGCTAACCTTGTACACGTAAAGAAGAAGAGTGATGATATTAGGCTTTGTGTAGATTTCAGAAATTTGAATGAAGCCTTAGAAAAAGATAAATAACCACTTTCTAGAATTGATGAAATGTTGATTAAAGTATTAGGTTGTTGGGTATATTCTTTCCTAGATGGTTTTTTAGGCTATAACCAAATCATAAATAAGGGTGATAGATATAAGACATCATTTATCACCTAGTGCGGAGCTTTCACTTATCAAAGAATGACATTTGGATTGTCAAATGTTGGAGCTACTTTTCAATGAGCAATGCATTTAGCCTTTAAAGGTTTAATAGGTGAATTTCTTATGGTTTATTTGGATGATATCACCATATTTTCAAAAAGTAAGGAAGATCATATTGGTCATCTTCAACAAGTTTTTGATAGATGTAGTGAGTATGATATTTCATTAAATCCAAAAAAAGTATCTTCAGGGTTTAGTCTAGAAGTTTACTAGGTCATGCAATCTGTCAAGAAGGAATTACTATAGATGACTTCAAAATTCAAATAGTACAAAATATTGAGTATCCAACAAGTAAAAAATCTCTTAGATCTATCTTTGGAAAAATAAATTTCATTAAGAAATTTATCCCTGGATTCACTGAAATTACTAAACCTTTGATGCATATGCTAAAGAAAAATATCCTAGTAGAGAAAACATGAGAATCAAAGAGAGCATTAGCAAAAATTAAGAAATATATTCAATAAGCTCCTTATTTGGTAAAGCCAAAATTGAAAGAAGACTTTTGATTGTATGCTTTTCCTTCAAATAACTCAATTATTGTTGTTTTAACTCTAAAAGATGAAGGTTAAGATCAACCGATTGGATTTTTTGGATATAGTTGAAAGGTTCAAAGCTAAATTATTCAGACTTAGAGATATAAGCATTTGCAATTATTAAGACACTGCTATATTTCAAATATTACTTAGAAAGCTCATTACTTCATATTATGCTAATTGAGAGTGCAACCAAAACAATTTTGGCTCAAAATGAAATCAGATTAAAAAGAGGAAAGTGGCTCATAAAGCTTCAAGGTTTCAGATTCTCATTAGAAATATGCAAAACCATTAAAGAACTGGGATTAGCCAAGTTAATGGCTAGACAAGATGAAGTATGTGCACTTAAGACTCATGAGGGAAATTGGTATGACAAGATTCTAGAATTCCTTGATACACGAAAAGTTCCCAAAAATCTAATTGTAAGTCAGAAGAGAGCTTTCTTCAGAAAGGTAAATAAATTTTTAGTCAAAGATGGAATCTCATATAGAAAGGATTTTAGAGGGGTTTTGTTGGAATGTTTTCATAATGATCAAATTGGTCCTATCTTAGAATAATTCCATGATCATTCCAATTTGTTTTATGAATCTCCTAAGTCTACAATGCAACATATACTTTGTTATGGATTTTACTGGCCTAGCATGTATCAAGATATTAGTTTAAAAATTCAAATATTTTATAGATGTCAAATTCATGAACCAAAGATGAAAAAGGCTGGAGCTCTTTTAAAATCAGTAATTGTAGATGGACCATTTTAGCAATAGGGCTTAGATTTCATTAGTACAATTACTCATTCCAAGAGTTACACATAAGTTTATTCTCACAGCTACTAATTACATTACCAAAAGGTCTAAAGCAAAGGCTCTAAGAAAAAGTTCAACATTAGATGTGATTAAGTTCTTGGAAGATCAAATTCTAAGTTGTTTTGGTCTACTTGAAGTGTTGGTATCTAGTAATGGACCAGCTTTTCAATATGAAGGATTTATAACATGGGCATTGGAAAAATCCATCTTTCTATTTTCTTCTTCAAATTATTATCCTCAAGGAAATGGCTTAGTTGAATTTACAAATAAAAAGCTTATTTCCTACATTAAAAGATCAATGGATGGAAATCCAGGAAATTGGATTAATTATTTGCAATCTTCATTATGCATTGATCGTATTAGATTTAAGAAGGCTATTAGAACTTGAGCTTATAACTTATTCTATGGGTTGCCTACAAGATTTATGAATAGAATTATGAGTTCAACATCATATTTTGTGCAAAAATATAGTGAAAAAAACTAATAAAAACAGAAGTTTCATGACTTTGCTCATCAAAAGAGAAGCCGAAATGGATAAAGCTAAAGATAATTTATTAAAGAATGCTTCTCAAGTCAAAAGGTGGTTCAATAGAAAGGCTTTGAAAAGAGCTTTTAAGGTTGGTGATCTTGTATTATTATGGAATATGAAAAAGTCAAATAAGTTTTTAGCAACATGAACTGGTTCGTTTCAAATCAGGAAACAATTATCCGAAGATACATACAAATTATTGATGCTAGATGGAATAGAGTTGTAGTTTCCATATAATGTTTTGCATATAAAACATTATTTTGGAAAATTTCCTACAATTTGAATTTATGTATATAAATAAATATATATATATGTATATAGTATAGTAATATATATGTGTGTAGGTAAGTATAATAATATTTAGTATANAATCATTACTTGTCATGTGTGTAAGTGGGAGTGATGGTGAATTAATTTCAACAACCAAAGAATGGAATTTAAATTGGGCTACCATAAAATGATGGAAAGATAATTAATTTTGGCAAAGTAGCAAAGTTGGTTAGTGAAATTGATGGAAATTTCAAACTTTCTTTACACTATAAAAAGATATGTGGATTGCTTAGGATTGCATCATTTCTCAATTCAAGACTTAAGTGGAGAAAGCAAGTGAAGTGTTTAAGTGTGAGGAAAAAGATGGCTCTTGGAGAAAGAGCAGTAAGAAGGCCATTTATCCCATATGTCATGGGATGTTGTCCAGAACATGTGTTGAGGGCCTATTGTAAGGCAACCATCCATGGAGCATCAAGTGAAAGCCTTTTCCTACTTTGGATTTTAGATGAGTTTCGATTTCTCATTGGTGGACTTTCCATACATTGCAATGTTTGGGGAAACTTCCATGAATGTAATACTCAAGTGGAAGTTCAAAGGAAATCTAGTAGAGATGATTCTTAGGGAGAAGCTTTTATGTCTCAAGACATAGAAGCATCTAAAGGGGGAGAACCTTAGAAATTTGTAGCTAAAGAGATGGATGCAAAGTAGGAAAAAATAATTGTGGAAGATAAAGGTGAAGACTAATATGGGACTTCAACTAGGCAAGAAGAGGAAAGAAAAGCATTCATCACAGCTGAGATAACATATGAAAGGACTCTCAATATGAGAATCTCTAAGAGAGTTACTCTAACTATTCTCTTTCCATCCACAGAATAGTTTATATGATATTGGGTTTGTATAGTTTCCTAAGTATTATTAGGAATGAGGTTTTTATTTCATCAAACCTTAGGTAAGATTAAAGTTTTCCTAAAAAAATGTTTCTATTTCTATGTAAAAAGAAAAGTTTCCAATAAAGTCTTTTCAACTAAAGTGTAAAAAGAGGGGAATGAAATGTTAACATATTTGACCATTACATGGAATATTTTTGTTTAAGTATGAGAAAGAATAGATACTAGTCCTATGTTGTAAAAAAAAGGTGCAAATGGTATTTGTTGGATGATGGAAGAATGGTGATTATTTGGGATTATAAACTAGCTATGATTGTCTATTGATCATGGGTTTCAATTAAGGGCATTTTTTTTTATAATTCTAAGGTTGAAATCCTTGAAAGGGAATCCATTATGCATAAGTAAAATTTTCATCATGTGCTTAACCAAGAAATTGTCATCTTCCATAGATGCTGGGAACAACACTAGGCTCTAAATCTTCTCATTGAAATGATTGTTAACTAATAATCATAATCATATTTAGGATCTACAGATAAGAAACTGATGCAATATCTACCATCTAACTCTATAGTTGGGAGGCCTATATAGCCTAATTATTTAATGAATAGAAGTTTTTAAAAAAAGAGGAAGTAAGAACCAAGCAACAAATTGTTATTCAAAAGGAAAAAGAAAAACAACATGAAACAATGTATGAAGGTAATGTGACCTTCTCTTGCAAATACAGAGGAAAATAGGCAACCACTCATGCTAACAAGAATAGTAGGTCAGAGTAAGGAAAAACATTGTAGAATGTTTGCCAATGAATTCATAAATTTTAGAGATCAAGACATATATTAAAATTAAATAATAAATAATAGTAGCTTGGCCATGGAAAGGAGCATGGTTGTTAACGTGACAGCATCTAGCCAGATTTCTTTCTTAACATTCCTACAAACAAATACAGGGTTTTCTCATGTGTGATGTTGCATGTGTATTTTGGATTAAGGTCATTTAGGTGACGACATTCACTTTGATTCTACTTGCAATTCTATGGTTTTCTGACATGGACTGCTCTACTTACAGAAATAGGTGCTATTGCTGTTGCGTAGTTCTTGAGCCAAGCCGTACAAAATCCTATGCTACTGCCTTCAAAAAACATCAGTTATGGATTTTACCAGCATTCTTGTAGTGTCAAAAATTTGATCCTCTAGACTCCCCTCATCTGCAATAGCCATACTCAATGATTGTGCTTGGAATGGTGGCATTCCCCATAACATAGCATTGTTGACATAGCTAGGAGTAGAACGCACTCATGGAGTTTGTTGTTGCTCAATAGCGATGCTTAGCAGCAACAATGCTGCAAACAGTAGATGTGTAGTGTCTAAATAGCGATGCGTAACAACATCAACGACATCACCATCATCAACCCCCTCAACTAAGATGACACCTATAGCAATCAAAAGGCATAATGTGATGAATGATGGGCCCTCTTCCCTGCAACATGTGGAAACAATAAACCTTTTCCCTTGCGTTTCTCCAACCAATTGAAGAGAATTGCATTTCTTTTTGAAATGAAAGGTTTAAACTGGGACATAATATTTTAAAAAAAAAACTATATAGATTATTATAATGAGCACGAATTATGATATAAGTCCAAATAAAAGAGTACATGGGAAAGTTATGATATAGACCTTCGATTTTTTATATCTATTTTATTTATTTCCCATGAAAGTTGTATGGAAGCATAAGTAAATCTCCCAAATGTTTGCATTAGAAGATACTTGCCAACCATAGCATATATTTCTCAAATTTATCAAAACTTCTATGGAAGTTATAACTTCCTAGCGTGGTTTCAAATTAATCCCCTAGATATTTCTAACACTCCTTAACTTCTTATGATTGTTGTAACTACTCAAAGCAACTATAAAAAGGCTTGAAGGGTAAAATTGAAAAAGAGAGAGAGGAAGATTGGGGAAAAGATTTTGAAGAATTATTGTAAGATGGCTTACTAAAGACATCAATTCAACTACTTTGTTTTAATCCTGTGAGTTCATTTCTTTCCATTTTATTTTAGTTGCTTAGCTAATGGTTTAGATAGTATTATGCTTGGTATTTAATTTTGGGATTTGTCCTAGGTTGTTTTTATAGCTCTATTTTTGCACAATATTAGACCCTTATTAAGATTTTCCATAGAAGAGTTCATGTTGTTGGAAGCCTCAAGAGTAAGTTAATAGTAGTGTCTTAATGAAATTGCCTATTTTGAGCATAGAGAATCTAGGAAATATTTGGTATTTTAATGGGACTGAAATAGCTTCTTTACTTTTAAAGTTTATTACCATGGTATTTCAATCAAGAAAATTTCAAAATTTTTTGAAAGCTCTATTGAATGAAATCTTTGATAGTTATTAACTAGCAAAAATAGAGACTTGTACATTGTAGTTTATGTAGCAATTTTTGGTAGTATAATAAAATTATCTTTAGAAAATTGCTTATTAAGCTTAGAAAGTTTGAACAATTCATAGTTATTGAATTAGGAATAGCTTTAATATGAAATGTTTCATCATGTCAATTTATCTTGCTTAAATATTTGAGGTTTCAGATGAATCTACTTTCTTTTCTTTCTCTTTCTAAGTCCATTGAATCTCCCTCTATTTCTAGTTTTCTTGTGGAACTTTCTCTCTAGGGGAAATTAGGAGTAGATTGGCAGAATTTTGCTTAAATTTTTTATTAAAATTTTATTTGTTACAAGTAGGTATTATAAGAACCATATAGACTAAGTGATTGAACAAAATAGGAATCTCCAACAACTCACAGTATTTGACAAATTTAGCCAAATCTCTTTATGATAGCCAAGTATAGTTGTATACATCATCCAACCATTTCAACATTCGCAATAGCAAACACATACTCATGTCTAGTACATTTCATAACTACTGAGTTTATTTGAAGGTATTTGGGCCTTAGTGTTTCCAGAGACTAGCAAGCACCTAAACCTTATTTGAAGAACACCTTTGATCCTATGACTCCCAAGGTCATGAGACTATGAGGCTTCCAACATTGGCGGTTGCATTTTGAATGATCACTAACATTCATGAGATGTTCTTTTTATGCTAAGCTTAGATCAAGGTCAAGTTCATTGGCAGTAGCTAGAGTGTGGAGCTCTACCTGGATTGAAAGTGTTGGCAACTTGTTGTAAACTAACTCATATGGTGAGTACCCTCTAGGAAGTTTCCAAGATGTCTTATAGGCCCATAGAGCATCATTCAATGTAGTGCTCTAGTCCTTTCTAATCCTGTTAATTTTCCTAGTGGGTATCCTAGTAATTTCTCAGTTAGTAACTTTGGAATGATCATTTGCTTGGAGATGATATGGTGTCGTTAGCTTATGGTTCACCCCAAGTTGTATGAGTTTTTTTAAATGTAGCACTAGTGAAGTGAGTCTCATTGTTTGATATACGCATTCGTGGTACTCAAGATCTATTTACCACATGTTGTTGGAAAAATTTGGCAGTTGTCTTTACCACTGCCTCTTTCCACTTTGTATAATAATCCACAGTCATAATTATGTATCCTTTTCCATTCAATGTTGGGGTTATGGACCCCATAAAATCTATTTCCCAAATTTTAAAAGGTTCAAGTGGCTATATCTAGTGTTGTGTCCCTTCGTATTTGGTTGTAACTCCTCCAACTCTTTGGCATTAGTTACAAGATTGTGTAAAAGTGTGGGAATCTCTGAACAAGGTAGGCCAAAAGTAGATTGCCATCATTAACTTGAGTACCATTCTATGCCCTAAATAGTGGCCACCACATGGGCCTTCATGGATGTCTTGTAAAACTCTCTGTTGGTCACATTCAGGCACACACCATCTGACGAGCCTGTTTGCATAGACCTTGTATAGATTTCCATTTATTACCATTTATCATTTTTCTTTATTAAGGAATTTTTCTCGTTCTTTCTTAGTCCATTCAATAGGAAGCTCTTGCATTGATAGAAAAGTCAAATATTTTATGGTCCATGGCTTCCTTGTTGCACTTATAGCCTGTACTATTTTGGTAAATAGATCTTCATTAGGAAAACAATTTGATAAAGGTTATGTTTAATCTTTAGAATATCATTTCAATCTTGATAGATGATTGGCTATGACATTTTCTATTCCTTTTTTGTTAATCATTGTGATGTCAAATTCTAGTAGGATAACGAGCCATCTTATCACTCTGGCATTGACCACTGGTTTGTTCATGAGAAATTGAATGGTAGTATGATCGATATGGACATAGATTGGATACCTAAGCACATAATGTTTGAACCTTTCAAGTACATACACCACAACCATCAACTCCTTTTTTTGTGGTGTAGTTTGATTATGCTCCACTGATGCTCTTGCTGGTACAATGTATATAGTAAAGTCTCTTCTGATCATCCAATTGTGTAAGTACTGCACCAAGCGCATAGTTGAAAGAATCTGTCATGATGTGAAAAGGTCTTAATCAATCCAAAGCTTGAAGTATTGGTGTCTCTACTAATTTTTTCTTTAGAGCTTCAAATGTCTTTTTGCATGACTCTGTCCATTTGAAAGGTACATCCTTCTTCATGAGTTTCACACGCGATCTTGCTATCTTTGAAAACTTTTCTATAAATCTCCTATAATATCTTGTGTGGCCTAAAAATGATATAATGTCTTTTACTATCTATGGCTTTTGAGTGATATTTTGTATGATTTTAATCTTTTCAAGATTTGCCTCAATACCTTTTTGGGAGATTTTATGTCCCAACACTATACTATCCTAGATCATGAGATGGTTCTTCTACTAGTTGAGCTTAAGATTGGTTTCTATATATCTTCTCAGTACCTACTCTAATCAATCCAATGCTTTATTGAAATCTATCCCATATGTTGAAAAATCATCCATAAATACTTCTACGCCATTTCCTATCTACTTCTCAAAGATGCTTAGTACTAGTCTCTAGAAGGTAGCTGGTGCATTGCAAAGACCAAAGGGCATTGGCTTGTAGGAAAACGTTCCCCATGGATTGGTGAACATTATTTTCTCTTAGTCCTTAGGTGCAATGCAAATTTGATTGTATCCATTGTATGCATCTAGAAAATTGTAATATTCATGTCTTACAATGGTGTCGAGAACTTGATCAACAAATGGTAGAGGGAAGTAATCCTTGAATGTAGTAGTGTTCAACATCCGGAAGTTAATGTAGATGCATCAGTTTCTCCATAATCAAATAGATAAATCTTGCCTTTAGCAATTTCTCCAACTCTTGCTTGACTACTTCTTTTAGTTTAGGATTGAGCCTTCATTGGGGTTAATGTCATGGTTTGACTGCTAGATTAATATATATTTGATGTTAACAAATTCTCAAATCACTTCTCGTGATCTCATCATAAGACCACACAAAGGTTGTGAGCCATCTGTTAATCACTTCTAGCAACTTCATCTTTTGTTCTTCTTTCAAATTAGTGTTGATTATTACTAGCTTCTTATTGTTTAAAAACACATTATTCAATGTGGTCAATAGGGCTTTTACTTCCAACAATTATTATTCCATAGTGTCTAGGATCTCCAATTGGCCCTAGTCTATCTCTTCTTCTTGACTTGTTCGTGGGTAGGAGTGCTTTTCTTGTAAATTATTCTAACTTATGAATCTCTTTAATGTAGGAACTAACAATTTTTTCTACTGGTTCCATGTATTTATTGGATTCAGCCTCCTTGTTTATGATTAGCCACTGGGTGCCTTCTTGTTGTGTGGTTGTCGCATACAGACATTTCTACACACATATTTCTTCTGCACATTTATTGCATGCTTTGGTATCCTCTTGTCTAATAGCCAATATTCTCTACACACAATTGCACTTGCTATTACTATATGCGATACATGGAACTCTTCGTCATTGTATAATACCAGCTTCATCTTCCTTAGAAATCCCCAAGGACATGTCAAGAATTCCAAGCTCAGTGTCAACAATGCTGAGCCAAGCTCTTTCCATAATATTTGAAAATTCTCCCTTATTTTTCATCATATGAATGATTATAAAATCCATAGTGTAAGACTAGCCATTGATGGTTGTAATCATATCATCCACTTGTTCTAGTGGAACTGTGATTGACTAGTTTGCAAGTCCTAACTGGATCTTACTTTCCTTTAGCAATGGTAAATTCCAGGCTTAGTACATGTCTTATGACATTAGGTTCAATCTTTACTCAGAATCAAGTAGGGCTTTGCATGGTTTCTACCCTACTATCTAGAGGTAAATTAAGGGGCTTCCTGGATCAATTTGTTTTTGTGGAAGGGCTCCTATCTTGATCCAATGCATGATTTTTTAAGTAAACATGACAATTGTAACATTTAAATTTGTTAAAGATGAAAGCTTGTTGTGTTGAGGAGGATTGGATATGGATGGGGTGGAAGTAGATGTGTTTCCTATTTGTCGAATCCTTTTAGGGCTTATTTGGAAGAATGGTTGTTTCTTGGGTTGTGACCTGCATGTGATCACCTCCTCTTACATACTTACCACCCTTGTTACATTCTTCTAATGTGGCAGGAGGTGGCACTGGTATAAAGGCTTTAGGTGTTGGTTTGAACCAGCTACTAATGAATGCATGTATGGGTTTGGATTTTTTCTTAGCAGTGTTGGTCTATGGTACTCAATGGGGTAGTACTATGGAGTTTGGATAGCAGCATTACTAGGAGAGATTGGACATTATAGGAAATATCCATATGGATCTGGCTATTTGTATCAATATTATTGGCAAGGTGGTGGCATGGTCCACAATTGGGGATGTTGCCATTGCTAGTAGAACTACTCTTGTGGCTGTGGCAAAGCTCCACTACGATAGTATGTTGGTTAGAAGTTCTGACTATAGTTACCTTAATGATAAGGTAACCTTCTAGCATTTATTTCTTAACAAACTTGGGATTAAGTGCATATGCCCCCATTTCTTGTATATGTGCCATTATTGGACAACATCCCTTGGGATGTTCATACTAACACATTGCACATCATTCCTCATTGATGGAGCTTGTGTCTGAATGCTCAACAACCAAAGCCAATTTGTCCTTTCATCCAAAATCTTTCTTCTTATTCTTGTCTTTGCCTTTTTCAAAGGCTTGCTTTGTTCTTTCCTCCATAATCTTCAATGCTATTGCAAATTTTTCATCTATTGAGTCCCACATTTTCTCTACGTTTGCTGTGATATCAGTTACAGTTTTTTTGATTGGTAGAGTTTTCTTTTGAATTTCTTGTTTGAAGGTTTCTTCCTCTTTTCCTAATGGATGGATCTATATTATACTCTTCTACTAATTATCTCTTTCTTAGCTTACCTTCTTCCTTTGCCACTTGGTCAATTAGTTTCTAGATTCTATGGGAAGTCATTTCAAACAATTGGCCTTAGGCATTAACCTCAAGGGTCTTTTTGGTTTTTTTCCACAACCCATCTACAATGCACCTTAGCTATTTCTGTTTTGAGAATTTGTGGCCTATGCATCTATACAATAGTGAATAGTATCTACCCATTGCTGCATCAAGGGTTTCATGAGTCCCTTGCTTCCATCCTTGGATTTGTTTCCTTTAGTTAGACACCCGTGAGTAAGTTTGATGCTTATGATTGAAGATCTCTAACATGGTACTTCATCTTCTAATTCATTCAAGTTCAAGTGATCTATACCAACTCTCTACTGCTTTCACAAGTGTTTGTGGGAACAAACTCAATTTCTGCCAATCACTTTCAATGTTTTGTAGGGTGTAGGCACCATGGAAAGCTTTGAGGTGGTGTTGTAGAGAAGCATTATAGCTACCTTCAAATCTTGGCATGTTTTTCATATCAAGTTGTTTGATACTTCTATCTCTCATATGCCTAGTTGGAATGCGTACAACTTCCTAAATGTTAATCATGCTTCAAGTAGCCATCAAGGATTCAACAATCTCAATTAGGTTCATACACTCGCTTATAGTAGTACTTCCTTTTGTGCTCATCTCTTTCATGATCTCTTCAATCCTTGCATCTTCTTTGTTCATGTCCTTCATTTTCTAAATTAGAGTATCTTGAATGACAATCATGAGTCCTTCTCTCCTCCTTGTCATAGTCTATGTGCCTTTGTCTCCTCCTATTAGAGTCCACTAACAATCATGACGATGTGGATGAGGCAGTAGAAGAACGATGTTAGCTTGTTCTCCTTGCATGAATCTAGTATTATTCTTTCTAGGACTTAGTAGAAACTCTTGGCCATGAGTCTTGCTTATACTTTGAGTTAGTAGCCTCCCTCTTATGTGTCTCTACTAGGGTGGAATGTAGCCAAACTTTGATTGGTTCCTCAAGTCTGATGATAGGTGTCTATGAATGGGCTTCATGGTTTTGGTGGAGTTGTATAGCGATGAATGCATCACCATCAAGATCTTCTAGAATAATAGGAGAGTTGACTGTATTTCCCTTATTCTGGACATGTTTGACTCTCATGGAAGCATCTCTCTTTACTTACTCCTTAGTGGGTTGATAGGGTTGTGTCATGTGTTTGATCACATGATACCCATCAAGTGCCTTGCTTACATTCATGTTCCTTAGAGCTATCTAAAGCATGATGGGTGCTGAGTGTTCTAGGGGTATAACAATGTTTTCTTGAAGATCTCTCTACCTTAGTTTCCCATCTTAGTGAAAGAAGAAAGTAGAATTGGGAAAATAAGGATCATGATGAGCATATGAAATCCTTTCTTGCATTGGCATACTTCATCCTTCTTCATCACTAATTCTATCGTTACCTCTTTTTGTCTCCTTGGCAAGTGATGATGTATCCTTTTTTGAAGCCATGTTGTTGCTTAAGACATTTAGTTAAGTGTGCTTAATTGTTTAGGTTATGAATTTTAACTTTGAATTTTGATACAAAAAACTTTGTGAAATCAATTACTCAACATACATTGACTAGTCCCCAGCGATGGCATCAATAATGAGTGGTGGAGTAATCCAACATCCAACCATACAAGTCATAGGTGTTCACATGCAACTAGATCGTAATCCGTGGATGAGGTAATGTGAATATGCTAGTAATTGGTTTAATTTCATGATTTTTTTCTTAACACATGGAGCCAGTGAAGTCCATGTGTATGGTTTAACTCACAGTGAGGTATATGATAACTGATGTTGTTGGGAGATGAGTGGCAAGGTACCCCTACACTCAACCATATGAATACGAGCATTACATGCATGATCCAGTCGAACTCCACAGACTAAGTGCCTACACGCCTCATGGAACACTTAAGGTTAATCGTTTGTTATCTTCCTAGAATTACTTGTATTTGTCACGGTTGTATGGTTAAGTAAGTCTGAGGTATGTGATTTTTATATCTTTTATGTTTTATCTCCTATGCTAATGAGGTGAAGGGTGAAGAGACTAATTAACTAACTTTAACTAACTAACTAAGCCTTAATTAACTTAGCAGCAGTATCCATTCCCAGTTGCCATTCACACCCTGAGCCGATGCAACCTTCTGGGTTTACCAAACACTATTCGTTACTGGGATTACCAAGCGTAACACACATGCTCGAAGTGGTCGTACTGAATGCACTTAACTAGGAGAGAAGGGTTGAGAGAGATTTAATGAACTAATAAAGCATTTAAACATTAACAATAAATAACAATAAATAAAGTCCTATTTACCTTAGTCCATGCACTGCAAGGTTTATCCAAGAAGTTTGTCTTTATTTCCGTACACAAACTTGTGCTCAGGTACAATATTTTCTCGAATAAAGATCCATTCACTTTGGAGCTCTTACTGTGGGCACATGGAAATTATTCTATCTCTGGAGAGGTAAAACTGCCAGAGTTTCACTACGGTCTAGGCCTAAGCTGAGAAACAAGGGAGAGCTACCTCTTATTTATCGATTTGGTGGTGCACTGTGATATCGCGTACGCGATATCACAGGGGAAGACGCGATATTGCGGCCCATGTGATATTGCATCCCATCATACCCCCATGACTAAATAAAAACTCGTCCTTGAGTTCCTTATAAAATATTGGGAACGTATGGGATTATTGACTTGAATGGAACTAATGGTGAATGGGATTACATGTGAATGGATCATCATTATAGAACATGACAAAATTGGTGTTCACGACAACAAGAGTGAACACCTTATACATTGGACATCAAGCCTTATTTGGCAGTTGAGAGAGAAGAGAGAAGAGACAAGAAGTCTGCTGTTGCCAATGCCAAGGTTGTGCCTTTCGTTGTCTATCCATAAGCATGCCATCCATCTCGTTCCTTGCATAGATTCTTTAGCACTGATCCATTCCATGTTTTCCCTACAGATCCAATCCATTGTTGTATGATTGCCATCTACACACACAACACAGTCTTTATATTAGCAAGGGTAAATGAATCACAATGCAGTTGATACCTTACTTTGGCGAAAGGTCCATTGGTTGAGTTGTGGTATGGCTAATAAGGGTCTAGAGATATAATAGTGGTGACTACCAAAGGTGTAGGGGTTAGGAGAAAATCAAAAAAATTTGGTCCGTGCCCCCATGACTAATCGCAAACCTCTGGTAGCGATAGAATGGAGAAAGAAAAAGAACAAGAAAAATGGAGAAAAAGAGACAACTATAATGTTCATGAAATGGATGTCAAGATGGAAATGAACAAAATAGAGTGGATTG
>MNCI01037513.1:196325-273057 GCA_015680685.1 Gnetum montanum
TCCTTGCTCTTGACTCTCTCGTTGAGGTCTCTCATCTTGCTTACCCTTATCCTCATGGTTGTGCTCTTTGTGACTGCGTCTTGATATGGAAGGAGAGGGTGAATGATGTGATGAAGGGGAAGAAGAAGGGGAACCATCGCCATGACGATGTTTCTTACCTTCTCTTCGGTGGCTACGGCCTCGATTGTGATGATGATCAAATTTCCTACCTTTGTCATGTGTTTGTGTTCCCTCATCAAACACTTGGTGTTCATGGGAATCAGAACTAGGGTTGTAAATCGTAGAGTGTAGATTCTAATACCCTACCTCCTCACCATCATTAGGAGGGGGAACATCATTTTGTGGAGAACCTATTGAGATACTACCCTTAACTTCTCTTATGACAAGCGAAGCGTTGTGGGGTCCTTTGTCCTTCAACGATGTGTGATAACTCTCCTGCCGCGAGTCCCTTAGACATTGCGTTGCTATGGGATGGTAATCCCTTATGTCATAATCTTCTGCAATGTATTCAACATATAATTTTTTCATGCCTATCTATGCAAGAGCACAAAGGAGCATGTTAGGGGTTGCCCGATCTGGGGGTAACACTATGTTACCTTGCAGGTCTCTCCAGCGCAGTTGTTCATCCTAATGGAGGATAAAGGTAAAATTGGGTATATACTCATCGTGATGAGTATACGATGAGTATATACCACCCGATACTATTGAGGAACTGGCCGATTTTGGTTATGTGTGTTAGACTACTAACGGTCTCTTGTGTGATCCCTAGGTGGTGAAGTGCTTTTGTTTGAAGAAGAAGACATTGTTATTTATTCAGTGTGCTGATTAACCATTATATAATTTTTCGTTTAATTAACCCTAAGGGTTTGATTAAGCTCCCAACGATGTGAGTGATTTCCTATGTTCTACTTAGCGCACAAACAACTTAGTCCTCGACAATGACGCCAATGATGAGTGGAGCCTTACCCCTACACTCAACCATATGAATACGAGCATTATACGCTCGATTCGGTCAAACTCTGCAGACTAAGTACCTACACGCCTCATGGAACACTTAAGGTTAATCGTTCATTATCTTCCCAGACTTACTTGTATTTGTCACGGTTGTATGGTTAAGTAAGTCTGAGGTATGTGATTTTATTATCTTTTATGTTTTATCTCCTATGCTAATGAGGTGAAGGGTGAAGAGACTAATTAACTAACTTTAACTAACTAACTAAGCCTTAATTAACCTAGCATCAGTATCCATTCCCACTTGCTGTTCACACTCTAAGCCGATGCAACCTTCTGGGATTACCAAACGATATTCGTGACTGGGATTACCAAGCATAACGCACATGCTCAAAGCGGTTGTACTGAATGCACTTAACTAGGAGAGAAGGGTTGAGAGAGATTTAATGAACTAATAAAGCNATTCTATCTCTGGATAGGTAAAACTGCCAGAGTTTCGCTACGATCTAGGCCTAAACTGAGAAACAAGGAAGAACAACCTCTTATTTATAGATTTGGCAATGCATTACGATATCATGTACGCGATATCGCATGAGAAGACGTGATATCGCGATGATATCGTGTCCCATCATTGGGGCATTGCTACTCCTAGTGAACATGATGAAATGGAAATAGTTTCTAAGTCTAAGTAAAACAGTAAACAAATCTATTCTATCCTAAGGCAATGGATATCTAGTCTTTATTTTCTCTACACGTCCTGGGCTTATGTAATCATTGTTGGGATTACCAAGTATTTTGCTATTGGGTAAATGACAATCATACTTTACACTCAAAATTAGTCATATCCATTCTGCATACTAACAACAATAAAAATAAAGTGCATGGAATAGTAAAACATTAACTAGGAAAGTAGTAATTAGTAGTCTAAGTGAAAATGGTAAACATTATTCTAAGTAAAGTAATAAACTAGGAGAATGATGCAATAGTATGAAATAGCTCAATCTTTATTGCTGGTTAAACTTGTGCCCAAGTACAAGATGTTCGAATAAAGATTCTGTTCACTAAGTCACACTACACTATGGGCATTCACATGTCTTAAGACTAAATTCACAAAAATAAATTGAAAGAGTTCTATTATTATGGACTAAAATCTATTGTGAATTCATTCACCTAAGTGCTATATTTATAGGTTGGCACACATCCCACGATATCATATATATGATGACATAGCTAGTGCTACAATATTATATATCTAATATCATAGTCCACCAAAATTTGACTTTATCAAAGAGCTTATAAGTAACACTAAATAATATTCTATCTTTAATGCCAATATATTTGCTACAAGAAAATTTGTAGCTTCTATGTTTATGTCTTCATATTTCAATGCATAAGCAGTGAAAGTTGGAAGGAAAAGGGAAGCATGCATGGAAAAAATAGAGAAAATAGAAATATTTTGCACCAAAAGATTTATTACTAAACTTGGAATTAGTTATCTTTCTCATCACGAAATCATAGCGATATGACAAAACTTAGTATAAAATACATCAAATTGGGTAAAATGAAAATTTGGATAATTTTCAATATAGTAGATGAGTTAAAATTCATCTTAGTTTTTGCAAGATTTTCTCGGCCAAATTATAGATATATATTATAAATATAAAACTAAGTATTCCATCCAATGCTCCATGGGGAGGGGGAGCCTATTAGTAAGGCTAAATAATATTCCATCAGAATGCTAAAGGGAAGCCATAATAATTTGTAAGAAAATGATGATATGCAGGAGGAGGAAGAAGAAAAAGGGCTTAACCTTGAGCTCATATTGAGAGAGCAGAACATCACCTTTGCACACAACACTTCTCATAAATATAGAAAGTTGGCTCTTAGAAGGAAAACATGTATCTTTATTAATTGCCTTGATCACTCTAAGGGATATGTGCTTATTGGAGAACTACTATATGGAAGTTTGATTGAGATAGAGTCAAAAGATGTTGAGTTTCTTGAGGAGGATTTTCCTTATCAAAGAGAAATAGCTAAATATTTTATCTTTTATGAAGTGGAGGATCCTAATTTTAGCACTACTATCAAGCTAGTAGAATTGGAGAAAGAGATTTCTCAACATCCTAGAAATAGTAGAAGTGACTTACCCATCAATAGATTACCTTCATAAAATGAGATCTCCTAAGAGCCTATATGAAAAATGTGTATGATGAAGATCCATGTACATATGATGAGGCTCTCTCATCACTTGCTAGTCAAGAATGGATAAATGCTATGATGGAAGAGATGAAATCTATGAATATCAATCATGTTTGGAACTTGGTTAACCTTCCACCTAAGCACAAGGCCATTGGAAATAAATGGTTCTTAAAGATTAAGTGCAAGGTAGATGGTTCCTTCAAAAAGTATAATGCATGCATTGAAGCAACAGAGTATACCTAATAAGAGGGTGATGAGTGGCAAGGTACCCCTACACTCAACCATACAAATATGAGCATTTCACATGCGATGCAGTCGAACTCCAAGGACTAAGTGCTTACACGCCTTAATGGAACACCCAGGGCTAATCAATCATTGTCTTCCCAAACTTACTTGTATTGTCACAGTTGTATGGTTAAGTAAGCTTGAGGTATATGATTTTTATAGCTTTTTGTCTTTTGATGTATTTTGCTAATAAAGGAAAGGGAGAGAGAACTAAGTGACTAACTTACATTAACTATTCATTAACTAAGTTCCAAATGTTATCAGTATCCATTTCCACTTGTCATACACATCCTGAACTAGTGCAACGCTACTGGGATTACCAAACGCTAATCGTTACTGGGTTACCAAGCGCTACACGCATGCTTGAATTGGTCGTACTGAGTGTATTTAACTAAGGGGGTTGAAGGTTGAGAAAGATATTAATTAGCTAGAAAAGCATTAAATAATCATTAATTCCTAATTAGCTTAATTTGTATGCTGCAAGGTTTATCATAAAGTTTGTCTTTATTATTGTATACTACTGCGGGCACACAAAAATAAGTCTAACTCTGGAATAAAAAAACTGTAAGAATCTAGCTAAGGGTCTAAGTCTTACTCCCTTGAATAAAGGGCACTGCCTCTTATTTATAAAAGATGAGGTAGGACACGATATCGCATATGTGATATCATGTGGCAGATGCAATATCGCGTACATGATATCACAGCTCATCATACCCCCATGACTGAATGAAAACTTGTCCTCGAGTTCCTTAAAAAATATCGAAAAGGTATGGGATTATTGACTTGAATGACAACTAATGGTGAATGGGATGATGTGTGAATGGATCAATCATTACAATACATGACAATATTAGTGTTCATAACTACAAGAATGAACACTATACAAAATTGACATCCAACCTTATTTGGCAGCTGAGAGAGAAGAGAGAGAGAGAAAAGAAGAAGATGTGTTGTTGCCAACACCAGGATTGCGCCTTCTGTTATCCATCTATAACCACGCTATCAATCTTGTTCCTTGCACAACTATTCCAGCACTAGTCCATCCTGAGTGTTTCCTCCAGGTCCAGTCCATTGCTGTATGATTACCATCTGCACACACAACACAGTCACATATGAGCAATAATAAGTAAATCACAATACAGTTGATACATTGCCTCGGTGTAAGGTCCATTGGCTGAGTTGTGATATGGCTAATACGGATTCTAGAGATATAACATTGGTGACTACCCAAGGTGTAGGGGTTAGGGAAATTGAAAAAACTGGACCAGGGCCCCCATGACTAAGAGTGATCCTCCGATAGCGATAGAATGGAAAAAGATAAGGAATAAGGAAGATGGAAAAAAAGAAACAACGACAATGCCAATAAAATGGATGTCAAAGATGGGAATGAACTAAACAAATGTTGACTGTGGGAATGTTTAAGGGAAAGAAGTTAACTAATGCACCAAATAGGAATGCCAGTGGGTCCTCCCCAAAGCAGGTGCATGTCCTTTGTGCCCTGAAAATCCCACATTCAAAGAGTTTGTAGGCTTTGGAAATGTCATTCGGAAGCAAGAGTTAAAGTCTTAACCACAAAAATTTACTAAAAAGAAAACAATGCATCAACGAAAATATAGACTACTGATACAACCGACAATGAGGTGGAAAATGGAGAAAGAATGATGAGGAGAAGAGAATGGAATGGAGTCCCAAGAATAAGGTGGTGTACAATCCCTTGTGTATGTATGGTTAATGTGACTGAGTAGATCTCATTCCAAATCCAGCCTCAACAATCCACATCCAGTGACTTCGCATTAATACACTTGGCCAATCCATCCACTTGAAGTAACAAGAATGCTTCCCCAAAGAGTCACCACCATTCCGAAGAAGCGAGAAAGGGAAAAGTAGGAAGTCAGAGAGGGCCTTAGTTAGAGGGAACATGTTTGTTTAGTTCCATAACCAGTGCTTGTAGCCCAAATGATTATTTTGTCTAAGGGGTGTGCTTTGAATTCTCACTTTTTTTTTACTGAGAACCACATGCAAAGACTTATTTTTATTGGCTCAGCTTCCCAATAACGAAGCGATGTCGGAATGGTAAGAAAAACTAAAGAAGAAAACATCCAAGCACCCAAGAGAAGAGCCAACACAAATGCATCAAATCCCTTTGAAGTCACACCCTTTTCAGTCCTTGAGTCATTCCTTAGTTTGAGAAATGCCCAGTCACCAATTTGTTAATAGTTTTATTATTAAAGAAAGGGACTATACAGTTCCAAGCCAAGAGAGACCATAGAAATTCATGGATGCATGGATGACGTGGACTCATTGTCTATTATATAAAAATAACCATACCTTAGTATCAACATTATAACTCAAAGGTAAAAACCAAACATTAGCAATCCATAGAACATAGTTCATACCACCATTAAGAGCACTTATTAAGTGGCGAATCTAACAAAATCAAAACAACAAACAAAGACGAAAACAAAAACAAAAAAAATAATCAAAACAAATAGTCACACAAAGAAATAAAAAAGTATAAACAATGTTGCAAAACAAAAATAAGAAAAGTTAAAGAAATTTGTAAAACGAAAATGTGTAAAAAAAATTAAAAAGGAATTCAGGGCCCAATTAGTTCCATGCACGTTAGTGAGTTGCTTTCTTGATTAGCTATCATCCACTAGGTATCTTCTTGTCGTGTGGCTGCTGCATACAGGCACTTTTGTATATTAATGTCTTGTGCACACCAGTTGCAAGCAGGCAATGCTAAACTTTGCACAACCCATGATTTCTGCACACAATTGCACCCTATATCACTGTATGCGATGCATGGAACCTTCTTCTTCTCAATATTTCCAAATGTGTTTTCCTTAGATATTTCCAGGGAAAGATTGCAAATTCCTATGCGTGCATCTATAGTACCTAGCCATGCCCTTCGCATTATTATTGGGAGGTCTCATTTACCATTATTCACTTGTATCACTAGGAAATTAGCTGGGTACGACCACCCACACACAGTGGTGATGATGTCCTTCACGAGTCCCAAGGGAACAGTGATGGATTGGTCAGCCAGCTCTAGGTGAATACTGCTCTTCCTTAATGGAGGCAGGTTCTAGGCTTTGTACATTTCTTATGATATTAAGTTGACTTCAAAACCTGAATCCAGAAGAGCTTTGCATGGCTCATACCCAGCGATTTGGAGATAGATTAGGGGGCTTCCAGGATCAAAGAATTTCCTAGGAAGGTGGCCAACCTTAATCCAGTCAGTAATGATATGTGTTAACATAACCATATGTGTTGAGATTGGTGTTTGGTTCTAAGTAAGCTCTGAAGCCTTATTTGATGGAGAGGTGTTCAGAGGTTCAACCACTTATGGTTGTAAGGGCTTGGTTGGACTGTTGGATTTGAAGAAGGATCTTTTCTTCATACCGTTGTCAAAACCAACAGTGGGTTGAGGATTTATAGCCCTTGCAACATTGCATTTCTACGGTTGAGTAGGGAGTTCCCCTTTTATTACTAGAGCGGGTGGTAATGGAGCTATCGGTGTGAGAGCTGCGGATGGATTTGAAGTATGGTATGTTTGTGGGTTATCTTCCCTAGGAGAAGGAGTTCTATAATACTCACGAGCTTGGTAGTGATGTTGTGGTGTAATGTGACTAATAGAGTCATGTGGAGAGATTCGATGTTGCACGTAGTAGCAATATGGGTCAGGTTGTCGGTAGGGGTATTGTTGCCTTGGTGGTGGCATGCCCCATGACTGTGGGTATTTCCACTATTGATGTTGCTCAATGGGTTGTGGTGGAGTTCCACTTGGATAATATGTTGAAGGTTGGTGGAACTACCTTGGGTTACCTTGGGCATAAGGTAACCATCAAGGTGTTTATCGTTATTTAGTCGTGGGTTGAGTGCATACACCCTAGACTCTTGTAGATGTGAGATCACTGGGCAACATCCCTTAGGATGGTCATATTGGCATATCTCGCATCCACCATCGATGTCTGTGTCCAAATCCAAAACCTCTTCTATGATGACCATTTTACCCTTACCCTTGCTACGTGCATTTTTCACTTCTCTCTTTTTCTTTTTGTCGCGGTCACTACCTCGCTCCCTAGACTCCTCTACAATTTTAAGAATAGTTTCAAACCTACTATCTAGTGAGTCCCACATTTGGTCTACCTTTGCCGATACTTCTGTTATTAACTTTTGGAGAGGCAAAGTTTTCCTATTCACCATCTATTTGAGTGGTGACTCTTCTTCCTCCTCACAAAAGCTCACTCCCCTTTTTCGGAGGGAAGGATCTTGGTTGTATTCTTCTGCACTTTCTCTCTTTCATAGCTCACCTTCTTCTTTGGCTACTTGCTCTAGCAATCTATGAATTTGATGAGACCTAAGCTTCCATAACCTTCCTTGGGCATACGTCCTAAGGGTTCTCTTGTTTCATGCTTAAGTCCATCTACGAGATGGCGTAGTTGATCCCGCTACAAATAACCATGACCAGGGCAATGATGTAACAGTGTGTAATAGTAGCCCATGGCAGCATCTAAGGGTTCATGATTTCCTTGCTTCCATCCTTAGATTTACTTCCATAGGTTAGACACTTAGGAGTACATTTGGCACTTATCATTGAACAATTTTAACATTGTACTCCACCTCTGAATGGATTCTGATTCTAAGGACCAGTACCAGCTTTCAGTTTCTTTCACTAGTGTCCTTGGGAACAACTTCATTTTTTTCCATTTGTTTTCTATGTTTTGCAAGGCACATGCATCATGGAATGCTTGTAAATGATTTTGAGGATCAACGTTGTATCCCCCTTCAAATCGTGGGATGTTGTTCATGTCCAACCTCTTGATCCTACTATCCTTTTGATGCCTTGTTGGAACTCTTACAACCTCCATTATATCTAGCATGCTTCTAGTTGCAAGTAGGGTTCTTTGTGATCATCTTTTTCATAGCGTCTATGGTGTCTACGTGGTTCCCTACTCTCCCTTCTTCTATGCCTTGATTCCTTAGAGTGCCCTCATCCTCATTCTCGACTGTCTCATCGATGTTTTTCACTTTGTTTTCCGTTATCCTCATGATTGGTTTCCCTATGACTACGTCCGGACACTAAAGAAGAGGGTGAAGGTGACAATGAAGGTGAAGAAGAAGGAGAACCATCATCATGATGATTTTTTCTACTTTATCTTCGGTGTTCTCGACCATGATCGTGATCACAATCAGAACATCTACCCTTATCAGGTGTTTGTGTTCCTTTGTTGAACACTTCGTGTTCATGGGTATCAGAACCAGGGTTGTGAATAGTGGAGTGGAGGTTTTGATACACTACCTCTTGACCATTGTCAGGAGGAGGAACATCATTTTGTGGAGAACCTATTGGAGCAGGTTCATTGTCCTCAATTTCACTCAAAACATGCAGAGCGTCATGGGGCCATTTACCCTTAAAGGATGTGTGGTATCTCTCCTGTCGCAAGTCCCTTTGACGTTGTGCTTCTGTGGGATGATAGTCCCTTATGTCATGATCGCATGCAACATATTCTACATATAAAAGCAGCATGCCTATTCATGATAGAGCACGAAGGAGCATGTTGGGGACTAATCAGTCTAGAGGCAACACTATGTTACCCTCCAAGTCTCTCCAATGTAGTTGTTCATCTTGGTGGAGAATAAAGGTGAAATCGGGTACATACTCATCGGGATGAGTATATACCACATGAAACTATTGAGGAACTGGTGGATTCTGGTTATGTGTATTATGCCACCAACTGCCTCTTGTGTTAGTCGTAGGCAGTGAAGTGCTCTTATGCGAAGAAGAAGACATCTTGTCTTGTTCGGTGTGTGATGTACCATTGTATTATCTTTCTTTAATTAACCCTAAGGGTTCGTTCTAGCATTATGAATGATTTCCTATGTTTTACATAGTGCACAAACAACTAAGTCCCTGGCAACGGCGCCAATGATGAGTGACGAGGTACCCCTACACTCAATTATACGAATACGAGCATTTCATGCGTGATCTAGTCGAACTCCAAGGACTAAGTGCTTACATGCCTTAATGAAACACTTAGGGTTAATCAATCATTGTCTTCCCAAACTTACTTGTATTGTCACAGTTGTATGGTTAAGTAAGCTTGAGGTATATGATTTTTATAGCTTTTTATCTTTTTATGTCTTTTGCTAATAAAGGAAAGGGAGAGAGAACTAAGTGACTAACTTACATTAACTATTCATTAACTAAGTTCCAAATGTTCCTAACACCAGTATCCATTCCCACTTGCCGTACACATCCTGAACTAGTGCAACGTTGCTGGGATTACCAAACGCTAATTGTTACTAGGTTACCAAGCACCACACGCATGCTCGAAGCGGTCGTACTAAGTGTATTTAACTAAGGGGGTTGAAGGTTGAGAAAGATATTAATTAACTAGAAAAGCATTAAACAATTATTAATTCCTAATTAGCTTAATCTGTATGCTACAAGGTTTATCAGAAAGTTTGTCTTTATTGCCATACACAAAATTGTGCTTAGGTACAAATTGCTCAAATAAAGATCTATTCACTCTATGACTCCTACTGCGGGCACACAGAAATAATTCTAGCTCTGGAATAACAAAACTGCAAGAATCTAGCTAAGGGTCTAAGTCTTACTTGCTTGAACAAAGGGCACCGCCTCTTATTTATAAAAGATGACGTAGGATGCGATATCATGTATGCGATATCCCATGGCAGATGCGATATCCCATGGCAGATGCGATATCCCATGGCAGATGCGATATTGTGGCTGATCAAAGGGTATATATTATGAAGAAACCTTCTCATCAAGAGTAGGTTTTTTTTTCTATCTATCTAATTTTATCTATAGTTACAAATCTAGACTTGGAACTTTAACAAATGGATATTTAAATTACATTTCTCTATGGAGAATTAGATGAAGAAATTTAGATGATTCAACCTCATGGGTTCATAGTGAAAGGTGAATAACAAGGTTTGCAAATTTGGATGATGCACTCATGGATTAAAATAATCATCCAAACAATGGTACTATAGTTTCTATCAAGCCATCATTACTAATGGGTTTATGATGATTGAAGAAGATCACTGTGTATGTTAAGAGATCCAATAAAAACTTCATTATCCTTTCCTTGTATGTGAAAGATATTTTACTAGCCATTAATGATAAAGAGATGGTTATCACGACAAAATTATGGTTATCCTCAAACTTTGAAAAGAAGAACATGGGTGAAGCAAATTTTATGCTTGGCATAAAGATTCCAAGGGATCATTTAAAAAGACTTCTTAATTTGTCATAAGAAACTTACTTGAAAAAACTTGTGACCCAAAATTTATAATGACAAACCCATTGATACACATGTTACTAAAGGTGAGAATTTGAGTCTTAATCAATGCTTAAAAACTTTCAAAGATAAACAGAAAATGAGTTGTGTGCCATATGCTAGTGCAGTTGGGAGTTTGATGCATGCAATGATAAGTGCTTTATTGAAACCACTAACTCATTTGGAATGGGCTAGCTAGGGTAAGAACATAATAGGAGAGTATGCCTGACATCTATTTCTGTAGTGAGGAGGCTGGTTAGTCATTACTAGTTAGATCTTGGAAGTGCACATTGAAAAGTAGTTAAGAGGATTCTTTGTTGTTTGAAAGGGACTATGGATTACATGCTTTGCTATTAAGAATCAAATTTGTAGCTTGTGGGTTATAGTGACATTGATTGGAATGGTGATCTAGATGAATGTAAATTGACATTAGGATATGGTTTATTATTAAATTATAGTGCTATATCTTGAAGCAACAAGAAGTAGACTTGTGTAGCCCTATACACCATAAAGGTAGAGTTCATTGCATGTCCAACATTAACACAAGAATTCATCTAGTTACATAGGTTCCTTTAAGTAATTGGAACTATTGTGGATGTATTAGGACCCATGATGATCCATTATGATAACATGATAACACTTGCATATTTAAAGGATCCTATGACATCTTGTCCTCTGATGTCATGGAAAACATCAAACATACAATATATCAGACATTATGCGTATGAAGAAAATATATCAAATGCGAAATATATGTGATATTTGATATTATATATAAAGGAAATAATAGGAAAAATGCAAAAAGAGAAAGAAAAGAATGTGTTATTAATATCAAATAATGTATCTAGATCATGCTCTAAGAGTGTTCCTAGGGTTTTCTTTCTTTGGCATTTATCCCTTAGAGGCAATCCAGCACTGCTACCATAGTTAGGCCTATAACCTAGCCAGAAGGGATTACTGGTCCACTTCCTATCTTGCTTCACTTAACTCTTGTGACTTGCCTATACTAGCTCCACCACTCTATGCTGGCACACCCTCTAACCCTGAATATAAATGCCTTAGGTTAAATCCCCAAAGGTTACCTTAAAAGACACATTCATTATTACAACATGCCCTTTCAGTTCTTAATTACAACTACCCTTTTAGGTCTTGTTAAGATAACAATAACACTTGTTATGAAGAGACACCATCTTCCTTAGGTAGCAACATAATTTTGGAATGGGAATGTGATAGATCTCAAATATCATGACAAAACAAAGCATATCGATATATAATATATATTTTTTTTCAAGAAGCAGTGGAAAAGGAGGAAGTGATCTTGCAACACATTTCTACAAGTTAGATGGTAGCAAGTCCTCCGACTAAGCCTATTGCCAGAGATGTATTCATGGTTCATGTTTAAGTTTTAGGGCTACATAAATTTTGATTACATGTATGAATGATCACATCTTATGTATTGAGGATATTTTTTGTTTATGCATATACTTTCTCTTTAATATATGGTATTCAGTGTTTCTTGATTCATATGTATGAATCCTATAAGTATGTCATTAGGCTTGATTTGGTTCACTCACATCAACAATTACTCCTTGGTGCTTGTGGAATAGTGAATAAACAATGATACATTTAATATGTTACATTGGTATAGAGACCAAGATGAAGTTTTGATGAATCATCAATTGGATGGGTTATCCAATAATAGGGCTCCGATAATAAGGCCTTGATAACAAGGACCCAACGTCGGGTACTCCACGTCAGAGCCCAGATGCAATGTCGAGTATCCAACGTTGTAGGGTATACGCTGGCCTATAAATATAGTGCTTGGGCTCTCGATTTGGATTAGTTTTCATGAGTTTTGCATTATTTTTTCATAGTTTTGTCAATAGAGTAGCTGAATTCTTGTAATTTTATTTTGTAATCTTAGAGAATAGTCAGTGAGTGCCCACAGAGTGGATCTGAGTTAGTTGTACAAAGTCTTATTCGACTGGTAAGGACATATTCCATGAACAACAATAAGATTGAGATTGATTCTTATTCATTGCAGCACTTTGACTTAAATTAGATTTACTTTCCATGTAATTTACTTTTCATGTACTTACTTAATATTTACATTTTCATGCATCTTAATTAATTAGGCACATAAGTATGATCACTTCGAGCATGCATATGACTCTTCATAATCCCAGCAACACTTAACATTTGGTAACCCAACAACATTATATGTGTTTAGGATGTGCATGGGAAGTGGCATCAGATACTTATGTTGGGGTAGTTGATTATTAATTAGCAATTAGATTAGTTGAATTGAATATAAATTGAGTTTCAACCTATTGTTAATTGTAGAACAGTAAAATATAAAATAATAAAAATCATATGCCTCACTCTAGACTAAATCATATGTGCAAAGCTACCACTAGTCCAAGTGGGAAGACAGTGAACTACGATCAAAAGATAGTGATCTAGATGCCACAACTAGTCCCATCCACGAAATTTGACCAGATCATGTGTGAACACTTAGATTAGTTATATCACAAACAATCATTGTAAAAGTATTAATGATTTATCTTTTAGAAAACATTAATATTTTAAATCACACACATTATTAGATAAAACCATGTCTTCTTCACACAAGATCCATGAAGCATTGTATGATGAGAACACTCGTAAGAGAAATGATAGGATATATACTAAGGAAAATTGGAGTGAACAACCTCAAGTAGGGGTTTCCTATGCTCATTTAGACCCTTACTACACTCAAAGACTACATTCAACTGGTGTAGACAATCTTAGAGGAGATGGAGTAAGTCCTATATCAAGGAGGGCCTTAAGGCCTAGGACCTCCTCTAAACCTAGAAAAGATAAATCAAGGGACCATGGGGAGAACTATAGAATCCATGGTGACTCTCCCAGTTCCTCATCTTTCTCTTCCTCTTCAATGTCTAGTTCTGATGAAGATGAACCTAGGTATAGAGATAGAGCTTCAGTATGGGGCCAAGAAAAAGATAGAAATTAAACCCAAGGGCAAAATCAAAGACATCACCATGAGCATAGACAAGATCATCACAATCAAATGAATAGAAATAGAAATTTTCATCACAACATGTCTAATGACGATGAACTCTTGTTGGCCACTAAGAGCTTGATGTAGATCATGGAGGTAGTTAAAATACCTCATAGGCATTGCAAGGACAGTTGCTTACCTAGGCTTGATATAAACAATATCCCTAAATTTGCAGGAGGCTACGATTCATATCCGCAACATCATCTACAAGCCTTCCATGATGCCTATGCCTCATACAACATTGAAAGTAGGTGGAAAAAGCTCAAGCTCTTTCCTAGGATATTAATCGATAGAGCTGAGGTGTGGTATCGATCATTGAAACCAAATTTAATCCACAGGTGGTCCACAATGTTGGAACTTTTCAATGAAAAATACCAAACCTATGAGAGAGTTTCCAACCTAAGAAAACAAATCCAAGAGTGGAAGCAAGAAAATCATAAACCTTTGGAAGAGGCCTTGGAAAGATACTATTGGATACTACATAGATGCCTAGGCCATGGTTTCTCTAAGGAAAGGAAAATTTTCCACATCTTAGATGGGCTTCGTAATGAAATAAGGGAGATCCTTCGGATGTATGCTCTAGGTCAATTATATTAGCTACAAACCCATCAAATCAAAGAGTTAATCAAGCATGTGGCAAAAGAAGAAGGAGAGCTATGTAGACGAGAGAATGTAGAGGAAAATAACTGGGACCCAAATTTGCAAAAGAAAAGCATCCATATCTATGATAAAGAAAAATAGGCAACTCTCAATCAAGTGATTTTACAATGTACCTTTCCAATATAAAATTCTATCATTAAGATTAAAGAAAAGTTGGATAACATATCGAAATCCATGAATGAGAAAGGTAAAACTTGCAAAGAAATCATAGAGGAGAGAGTAGCACAAAAAAAATCAAGTGATCATAACAAAACGAGGAAAAAGAACCAAGAAACATCTAGGAACACTTTTCAGTAAGAAGGGGAAATGGCTGTAGAAGAAGAGCCTATAGAATTAACCACCGAAGAGGATAATGGATGTGACATTTGCATATATGACCATATGAAGGGCCATTGCCCAATCTTCTTGCATCTACATAAGAGCAGGGTAGCGGCATTAAATCCAAAGTTTGTACAAAAGTATTTCCTCTTCCACATGGTAATTTTAGACAACCCCAAAACCAACCATACTATCTTGGGGGGACTTATTACTAGCCTCAACACTAGCATCAACCGTAGTGGCAATAACCACAGTCATGAGGGAGGCCACCACCAAACCAACCCTATCCTTCCTACCAACCAAACCCACATGGATATTATGTTCAACACCCGATTTCACCAACTAGTTTTACTTCCTCTACTTCAAATCACTACTACAACTCTCCCAAATATCATTATCCCGCAACATCTTATACGAGATCACCACATCATGCCTCTCACCCTATATCATATCCTCAATATTCTGATACTTACCTCCACCATATGTCACTTCCAATAACATAGGAAGGTTCAACATCACAACATCAATGAGAG
Source organism: Gnetum montanum (assembly GCA_015680685.1). Classification (NCBI taxonomy): domain Eukaryota; kingdom Viridiplantae; phylum Streptophyta; class Gnetopsida; order Gnetales; family Gnetaceae; genus Gnetum; species Gnetum montanum. Next base: position 211,643 of record MNCI01037513.1, read on the forward strand.
AATGCCACTTGTGTTGTGAACATACATGTAAATGATAATGTTAGTAGATCTCAACCAAAGTCTCGAAAATGTCCCTTATGGAGGAAAGGTCATAACCCAAAGCAAAACACTCATGGAGCTACTACATCACCTGAACCAACACAAGGCCAATCTGATGCAAAAACCTTCCTCACAAAAATAATGTCTCCTAATCATACACAAAAGCCAACAACCATCACCACTCTAACACAAGACATAAACAATAAACATATCATTGTGGAGAAACAAAAGAATTCATGCATTACCAATAATGATAAAGGATGCAGTTTTGGTCTGGAAGTTCAAAATATTAACACAACCCCTATACCGACCCACCATAAAGTTCAAGAGCAAGCATGTGAGCAAAAGCTAGTCTACGCAGTAGCCACTAAACTAGAAGACATCTAGTGGCTTGAAAATGAGAATATAAAATTATCTCAAAGATGCATGGAAGTAATTGATTTGCTTATCAATTTTGGAGTTTTCTAATTCTTCATATGTTTTCCATTTCTTAATTTTTTTCCTTTTCTTTATATTTTTTCTCTTTTCTTGAGTCATTCTCTTTATGTTTTATGAATGTATTTTATGTTTTTATTAATAAAATTGCTAATTCATGATGTAGAAGTCAACCTTATGAGTTGGATTTTTGCACTATGCTATCAAGATGATTGGGTAAGTAATTGTGTAAAGTAGTTAGACCACCTCATCCATCCCTCCAGTTCTCTAAATAAAAGGTCTTTTTCATGGAAACAATTTTGTTCTTCTTTTATGAAACTAAAACTAATCAATGATCATTGTACCTTAAAGAAAGAGGGAACGACCTAGTGGGAATGGTAAGGGTGTGACCTCAAAGAGACTTATTGGGTTCTCTTATTGACTTCCTTTATGTGGTTTATGACTCCTCTTGAAATGTATCATCACTCCTCCATTGACCAATAAAAAGGAAGCTTTGTCTTTTGCATGGTGTGGTTCCCATAAAAAAACAAAAGAGTAAATAAAATAAAAAACACCAAAAAATAATAAACAATGATGGCAATTCAAAGCACACCCCTTAGATACAATAATGGACTACAAGCACTAGTTATGGGGTTGGAAAGACATGTTACCCATGCTTGAAGGCACCCCTCTAACTAAGACCCTTTCTTCCTTCTTCTCTTTTCTTTTCTTTTTAGAGTGATGATTGTTCTTTGAGGTGGTTGTGGACTCATGGTGGTTAGCAGGATGGAAAACATCAATGCCAAGTAATTGTTCATGGTATGGACTTAGTCTAAACTTGGATGGATAGGTATCTTGATCATTTTAATCACACTTGTCATAAGAACCTGTTGTGGACATGGTCAAGTACCTTACATCCTGATCTCTACAATCCCTTCTCATCCCATTATTCACCTCACTACTACATGCAATTATGAGCCTTTTGGTTTTGTGTAGTTTAGTGCAACATCCTAACCANTTTGAACTAACCTTCACATCTTCCTAAAAGTTAGTGACAATTTATCTGAATTTATGCATGACTGTTGGGACTACTTCCCATTTGTTTCATTAATTTTTCTACTTTTCTATTTCCATATCCATTAATATTTCTTGGCCACCTTCTGAATTAGACCTTTGGTTTCAACTGTTCAAAAACCTATGTGCTTTTGAAGTTACGCTTATTAGTCAGGGGGGGCTAGGGATGCCTACTTTAAAATTTTTGAAATTTTTTCAACATCCTATTTTTGAACATCATGGTAACTAATAGTATTTGATCAAAATAATGTGAACAACTTGACGACTTTAGTTACCTCATAGCCTTGGGCATAGTAAGCTATAATCACCTTGTGCCTAAATGAAAACTAAGGGATTAGAAAAGGGTTAATTATTAAGAAAAATTTACCAAAACTAATGTTGATCCTTTGGTGACTACAAGTGATGCTAAAAGAAATGCCTAAGGGAGAAGGTCACTTTCCAAGCATGACAATGAAACCAAGAAAGGGGCAATGGAGGATATGCCCATGAACAAATCATAGCACATACAAGATAGCAACTTAAGCGTCGCATGTTTTCTTGATCCATGGGATGATGAGAAGAAATTTTAGTCCATACTAATGTTCTGTATAATCAAAGAAGCATCAACATAGAAATCAAGGTTGGAAGTCTTCCACCACTAGCAACAACACGAAGAATCGTCTTTAGCGTATTCTTAAAGACCTCTATAAATTTTGTAATCTTTAAAGCCTATCTAGTCTTTTTGTCACTCTATCATTTTTTATGCATCCACTCGAATAAAATTTTGTAAAGAAAGATCAGTCCTATCCTGTTAACTTAAGGATGATTTTTTATCCAATCATGGGGATATGATGAATCATCAGTTGGTTGGGTTATCTAATAACAGGGCTCCAATAATAAGGCTCCAATAACAAGGCCCAAGTAACAAAGCCCTAATAACAAGGCCCCGATGTCAAGTATCCGACATCACGGGGTATACGCTAACCTATAAATATAGCACCTAGGCTCTCGATTTGGATTAGTTTTCATGAGTTTTACATTAGTTTTTCATAGTTTTGTCAATAGAGTAGCCGAATTCTTGTAGTTTTATTCTGTAATCTTAGAGAACAATTAGTGAGTGCCCACAGAGTGGATCTAAATCAATTGTACGAAGTCTTATTTGACTGGCAATGTACCAAAACATATTCCATGAATGGAAATAAGATCAAGATTGATTCTTATTCACTGTAGCACTTTGACTTAGTTTAGATTTACTTTCCATGCAACTTACTTTTCATGTACTTAGTTAATATTTACATTTTCATGCATCTTAATTAATTAGGCACATAAGTATGATCACTTCAAGCATGCATATGACTCTTGGTAATCCTAGTAATGTTTAACATTTGGTAACCCAACAGTGTTATATGTGTTTAGGATGTGCATGGGAAGTGGGATTGGATACTTATTGATGAGTGGCAAGGTACCCCTACACTCAACCATATGAATATGAGCATTACACACACGATCCAGTCGAACTCTGCAGACTAAGTGCCTACATGCCTTATGGAACACTTAAGGTTAATCGTTCGTTGTCTTCCCAGACTTACTTGTATTTGTCACGGTTGTATGGTTAAGTCTGAGATATGTGATTTTTATATCTTTTATGTTTTTATCGCCTATGCTAATGAGGGAAATGGTGAAGAGACTAAGTAACTAACTTTGACTAACTAAGTTCTAATCCCTAGCATCAGTATCCGTTCCCACTTGCCGTTCACACCCTGAACCAATGCAACCTTCTGGGATTACCAAATGCTATTGGTTACTAGGATTACCAAGTGTAACGCATGTGCTCGAAGTGGTCATACTGAATGCACTTAACTAGGAGTGTTGAGGGTTGAGAGAGATTAATTAACTAATAAAGCATTTAAATAATTAACAATAATTAAAGTCCTAATTAGCTTAGTCCATACACTGCAAGGTTTATCCAAAAGTTCATCTTTATTTTCATACACAAACTTGTGCTCAAGTACAATATTTGCTCGAATAAAGATCTGTTCACTTTGGGACTCCTACTGCGGGCACATGGAAATTACTCTAACTTTGGAATGGAAAAAATGCAAGATTTTGGCTAAGGTCTAGATCTAAATGGAGAAACAAGGGAGAGACGCCTCTTATTTATAGATTTGACAGCATGTTGCGATATCACGTACGAGATATCGCAGGAAAAGACACGATATCGTGTATGATACATCACGTATGCGATATCGTGGCCTATGCAATATCGTGTCCCATTATACCCCCATGACTAAATAAAAACTCGTCCTCAAGTTCCTTACAAAATATTGGGAGGATGTGGGATTATTCACTTGAATGGAACTAATGGTGAATGGGACAACATGTGAATGAATCATCATTACAGAACATGACAAAACTGGTGTTCACGACAACAAGAGTGAACACTTTATACATTTGACATCAGGCCTTATTTGGTAGCTGAGAGAGAAGAGAGAAGAGAGAAGAAGTCTGTTGCTACCAACGTCAAGATTGTGCCTTTCGTTGTCTATCCGTAAGCGTGTCATCCATCTCGTTCCTTGCATAGCTGCTTCAGCACCAATCCATTCCAAGCATTCCCTCCAGATCCAGTCTATTGTTGTATGATTTTCATTTGCACACACAACATAGTCTTTATATTAGCAAGGGTAAATGAATCACAATGTAGTTGATACCTTGCTTCGGTAAAAGGTCCATTGGCTGAGTTGTGGTATGGCTAATGCGGATCTGGAGATATAATAATGGTGACTACTAAAGGTGTAGGGGCTAAGAGAAAATTGAAAAAATTGGGTCAGGACCCCCATGACTAAGTGCAAACCTCCGATAGTGATAGAATGGAGAAAGAAAAGGAATAAGAAAGATGGAGAAAGAGAGACAACTGCAACGTCAATGAAATGGATGTCAAGATGGAAATGAACAAAATAGAGTGGATTGCAAAAATTTTTAAGGGGAAAAATTTAACTGGTTTTCCAAATAGGAATGCCAGTGGGTCCTCCCCAAAGTAAGCTCATGCCCTTAATGCCCTGACAAACCCACATTCGAAGAGTTCGTAGGCTCTAGGAATGTCATTTGGGACAAGAGTTAAAGTCTTAACCATAAGAATTTACCAAAAAGAAAACAATGCATCAACCAAAATATACACTAATGATACAACTAGCGATGAGGTGAAAAATGCAGAGAAGGATGGAGAGAAGAGAATGGAATGGAATCCCAAGAACATGGTGGTGTACAACCCCTTTTGTAGTTAATGATTAATGTGATTTAGTAGGTCCCATTCCAAGTCCAGCCTCAACAAACCACATCCAGTGACTTCACATTAATACATTTGGCCGATCCATCCACTTGAAGTAACAAGAATGCATCCCCCAAAGAGCCACCACCATTCCGACAAAGCGAAGGAGGAGAGAATAGGAAGCGATTAGTTCCATAACCAGTTCTTGTAGCCCAAATGATTATTTCATCTAAGGGGTGTGCTTTGAATCCTCACTATTTTTTTTATACGTGCAAAGACTTTGTTATTTTTATTTTTATGAGCTCAGCTTCCCGATGATGGAGCAATGTTGAAATGGTAAGAAAACTCGAAAAGAAAACATCCAAGCACCCAAGAGAATGGCCAACAAAAATGCATCAAGTTCCCTTGAAGTCACACCCTTTTCAATCCTTGAGTCCTTCCTTAGTTTGAGAAATGCCCAATCACCAATTCGTTAATAGTTCTTATTTAGAAACAGATTGTACATTTCCAAGCCAAGAGAGACCATAGAAATTTGTGGATGTATGGATGAAATGGACTCATTGCCTGTCATATCAAAAGAACCATACCTTAGTATCAACATCATAATCTTAAAGGTAAAAGCCAAACATTAGCAACTAGTAGAAAATAGTTCATACCATCATTTAATAGCACTTATTGAGTGAAAAACTTAACAAAATGGATAAGACACACACAAACAAAAGAAAAAGTATGAACGATGTTGTAAAACAAAAAATAAGAAAAGTTAAAGAAATTTGTAAAAAAAAAAGGTGCAAAACAAAAAAGTGGAAAAAATGTGTAATACAAAAACTTAAAAGAAACTGAGGACCTCAAATGATCAGCATAGGTGGCCATCTCCCCCATGACTAAATTGAAAGGGAGAGATCCAAAATAGTGAGCGTTTGTTTGAATTTCTTAAAAGTGCCCAACTTCTTCCACATGATGTTTTCAAGCTAAGGGTTGGAAGTTGGCAACACTCATATTCTAATGTATCTATGGTTTCATTGTGGATGCAAGTTGTGCCCCTAGTTTGTTCCATGCATGTTGGTGGGTTGCTCTCTTGATTAGCTATCAACCACTAGGTGTTCTCTTATTGTGTGGTTGCTACATACAGGCGCCTTTGTATCTGAGTTTCTTGGGCACACCAGTTGCATACAGGAGATGCTAAGCATTCCTCCATGTCATTACCCTCTAAGGCACTATATGTGATGCATGGAACTTTCTTCTTCTCAATCTTTTCATAAATATTTTCCTTAGATATTTCCAAGTAAAGATTGCGAATTCCTAGGCATGCATTTATGGTACTTAGCCATGCCCTCCCCATTATAATTGGGAAGTCCCCTTTGTTACTGTTGACTTCTATCACTGAGAAATTACCTGGGTATGACCAACCACACAAAGTGGTAATTATGTCCTCCACCAATCCCAAGGGAATAGTGATGGACTTGTCAGCCAACTCTAGTTGAATATTGCTCTTCTTGAGTGGTGGCAGGTTCCAGGCATTATAATTTCTCGTGAGATTAAGTTGACTCCAGAACCTGAGTCAAGAAGAGCCTTATGAGGTTCATTCCTAGCGACTTGGAGATAAATTAGGGGGCTTCTAGGATTAGAGAATTTCTTGGGAAGGTGGCCCACCTTGATTTAGTCAGTAACGGTATCTGTTAACATAACCGTGTGTGTTGAGCTTTGTTGTTGGTTTGAAGGGAGCTCTGGAGCCTTATTTGTTGGAGGAGCATGCACAGACTCAACCACTTGTGGTTGTGAGAGCTTGTTTGGGCTTTTGGTTCTGAAGAAAGGTCTTCTCTTCATGCGGTTGTCAGAACCAATAGCGGGTTGAAGGTTTATAGCTCTCGTAGCATTATGTTGCTGCGGTTGAGTGGGGAGTATCCCTTGCATCTTTGGAGCAGGTGGTAGTGGAACTATTGGCGTAAAAGATGCAGATGGATTCAAAGGATGGTATGCATGTGGTGTGTCTCCCAGAGAAGAAGGAGTCCTAAAATACTTCCAAACTTGGTAGTCACGTTGTGGGGTTGTGTGACCCATAGGTTCACTTGGAGAAACTGGCTGCTACACGTAATAGCCATACGGGTCTAGTTGCCGGTAAGGGTATTGTTGCCTAGGCGATGGCATCCCCCATGAATGTGGGTGTTGCCACTGCTGGTGTTTCCCGATACGTTGTGGAAGAGTTCCACTTGGATAATATGTTAACGGTTGGTGGAACTGCCTCGAGTTACCTTGGGGATAAGGTAACCTTTGGGGTGCTTGCCATTTGTTAAGTCTTGGGTTGAGTTCATACATCCCGAACTCTTGCAAATGTGAGATTATTGGGCCACATCCCTTAGGATGGTCATATTGGCAGATCTCACATCCACTATCATTTTTCATGTCATAATCCACAACCTCATCTACAATAGTCATTTTTCCCTTACCCTTGTTACGTGTATGGTCTAAATCTCTCCTCTTTTTCTTATCATGGTCACTACTTCACTCCTCCTTAGACTCCTCTACGATTTTTAGGACAGTTTCAATTTTACTATCTAAGGAGCTTCATATTTGATCTACCTTAGTTGACACTTCCATTGTTAATTTCCGAAGTGGCAAGGTTTTTCTATTCACCAACTCTTCGAGTGGTGACTCATCCTCTTCCTCACAGAATCTTACTCCCCTCTTCCAGAGGGAAGGATCGCAGTTATACTCTTCCGCACTTTCTCTTTTCCGTAGCTCACCTTCTTACTTAGCTACTTGCTCCAACAATCTATGAACTTCGTGGGACCTAAGTTCAGATAATTTCCCTTGGGCATATGTCCCAAGGGTTCTCCTGATTTCATGTCTTAGCCCATCTACGAGGTGGCAGAGTTGATCCCGTTTTGCGTAACCATGGCCCGGGCAACAATGTAGCAATGCATAATATCAGCCTATGGTAGCATCCCAGGGTTCATGATTACCCTACTTCCATCCTTGGATCTGTTTACGCAAGTTGGACACTCTGGAGTACGTTTGGTATTTATCGTTAAACAATTCTAACATTGTACTCCACCTCCTAACGGTTTCCGTCTCTAAAGACCGATACCAACTTTTCACTTCTTTTATGAGTGTCCTAGGGAACAACTTTAACTTCTACCACTTGTTTTCAATATTCTACAAGGCATAGGCATTGTGGAATGCCTATAATTGATTCTGCAGATCAGCATTGTATCCCCCCTCAAACTGTGGGATATGAGTCATGTCTAGTCTCTTGATCCAACTATCTTTCTGGTGCCTTGTAGGTATTCTCACAGCCTCCGTAATGTCTAACATATCTGGGTTGCTAGTAGGGGTTCATCATGATCATCTCTCTCATGACGTCTATGATGCCTATGTGGTTCCCTACTTTTCCTTCTTTCATGCCTTGACTCTCTAGAATGCCCTCGTTTTCACTCTTGACTCTCTCGTCAAGGGTTCTCATTTTTCTTATCCTTACCCTCATCCTCATGGTTGTGCTCTTTGTGACTACATCTTGATGTGGAAGGAGAGGGTGAATGATGTGATGAAGGGGAAGAAGAAAGGGAACCATCACCATGACGATGTTTCTTACCTTCTGTTCGATGACTATGGTCCCAATCGTGATGATGATAAAATTTCCCATCTTTTTCATGTGTTTGTGTTCCCTCATAGAACACTTGGTGTTCATGGGAATCAGAACTAGGGTTTTGAATCGTAGAGTGTAGGTTTTGATACCCTACCTCCTCACCATCATTAGAAGGGGAAACATCATTTTTTGGAGAACCTATTGAGATAAGTTCACCACCCTTAACTTCTCTTATGATAGTCGAAGCGTTGCAGGGTCCTTTGCCCTTCAACAATGTGTGATAACTCTTCTTCTGTGAGTTCCTTAGATGTTGCACCACTGTGGGATGGTAATCCCTTATGTCATAATCTTCTACAACGTATTCAGTGTATAATTCTATCATGCCTATTTGTGCAAGAGCACGAAGGAGCATGTTAGGGACTACCCAATCTGGCGGTAACACTATGTTACCTTGCAGGTCTCTCCAGCGCAGTTATTCATCCTTATGGAGAATAAAAGTAAAATTGGGTATATACTCATCATGATGAGTATATACCACCCGATACTGTTGAGGAACTGGTGATTCTTGGTTACGTGTGTTAGACCGCCGACTATCTCTTGTGTGATCCCTAGGTGGTGAAGTGCTTTTATGAGAAGAAGAAGACATTGTTATCTTGTCGATGTGCTATTGACCGTTGTTTAAATTTTTTTCTAATTAACCCTAAGGGTTCGTTTAAGCTTCCCAATGATGTGGATGATTTCCTATGTTTTACTTAGCGCACAAACAACTTAGTCCACAACAACGATGCCAATGATGAGTGGCGAGGTACCCCTGCACTCAACCATATGAATATGAGCATTACACGTGCGATACGGTTGAACTCCGCAGATTAAGTGCCTACACACCTTATGGAACACTTAAGGTTAATCATTCATTGTCTTCCCAGACTTACTTGTATTTTTCACGATTGTATGGTTAAGTAAGTCTAAGGTATGTGATTTTTATATCTTTTATGTTTTTATCGCCTATGCTAATGAGGGAAAGGGTGAAGAGACTAAGTAACTAACTTTGAATAACTAAGTTCTAATGCCTAGCATCAGTATCCGTTCCCACTTGCTATTCACACCCTAAACCAATGCAACCTTCTGGGATTACCAAACGCTATTGGTTACTAGGATTACCAAGCGTAACGCACGTGCTCGAAGCGGTTGTACTGAATGCACTTAACTAGGAGTGTTGAGGGTTGAGAGAGATTAATTAACTAATAAAGCATTTAAACAATTAACAATAATTAAATTCCTAATTAGCTTAGTCCATGCACTACAAATTTTATCCAAAAGTTTGTCTTTATTTCCGTACACAAACTTGTGCTCAGGTACAATATTTTCTCGAATAAAGATCCGTTCACTTTGGGACTCCTACTGCAGACACATGGAAATTACTCTAACTCTGGAATGGAAAAACTGTAAGAGTTTGGCTAAGGTCTAGATTTAGATGGAAAAACAAGGGAGAGCCGCCTCTTATTTATAGATTTGGCAGCGCGCTGCGATATCGCAGGAAAAGACGCAATATCGCGTACGATACATCACGTACACGATATCGCAGCAGATGCGATATCACGTACGTGATATCACGACCTATGCAATATCATGTCTCATCACTTATGTTAGGGTAGTTGATTATTAATTAGCAATTAGATTAGTTGAATTGATTATAAATTGAGTTTCAACCTATTGTTAGTTGTAGAATAATAAAATATAAAATAATAAAAATCATATGCCTCACTCTAGACTAAACCATACATGACAAAGCTACCACTAGTCCAAGTGGGAAGATAGCGAACTACAATCAAGGCATAGTGGTCTAGATGCCACAACCAGTCCCATCCACAGAATTCAACCAAATCGTGTGTGAATGCTTGTGAGTCGTATGGCTAGGCGTAGGGGTACCTCACCACTCATCAAGTTTCTATGAGGAGATTGAATATGAAAAATCTACGATTCATACTAGCCTAAATGATTAAGCTAGATGAAAATTATTTTTTAGCATCATAAAAAACTCAAGTTATTTACTTAAGAAGTAATTGAACCAAGGTCTGTATGGTATTAGAAAGATAGAGACATACACTAAATTGTAACTAAGACTTTCTACCAAGTATAAAAATGTGAATGAATGGATCCCTACTTTTTCATCATGTGAATCCTTGTGGATACAACATAGTTCTTCTACATAGATGCCTTTTTGACCTTTAACTATGTCATGAAGTGGAAGGTTAATGATTACTACTTTGAAATGTTACTTATGGTTGTAATGCTGCAGCCTCTTAGAACATCACTAATAAAATAGTTGACCTAGAACTTAGTGACATAATAGTAAAGGGAAGACATTTTTGAATTACATCCATGTACTTTATTCATAGTTGATAGCTTATATTATTTTTGAGTAGTGGTATGATCATGAATATCTTGCATCATACATCACAAATGAGGGGTTAGGTGCAAATCTTGGAGGGATTAGAGAAACCTAGACTGCTACGATGATCTAGTATGTATGGAACATCCTCGAGCTATTCTAAGGTTGATGTCTCTATGTTGGCCTTAATTGGTTACTAATATAGAGGCTCTAAACATAAAAGAGAACTCTATGGGTTGCACCATGGATTTGCTCATATAAAAGGAACTAATGATTAGATGAGCACAGTTAGACCTTTATGGCATATTCCATCATGGAGTAGTATGAAAACGTTGGTTTTATGTGCATTACAACAAATTTGGTGCTCATGATTGGACATGCCAAAACAAATATGAGTGGCTACTATTAACAATGATGGAGTGGGTGTTATTGTAGTAACAATGGACCATCATGGCCACTTGCACCACTCATTTCACTTTCTACCTCTTCGTGCTTTCTACATTTGAAAACTAGTACTTTATATCCTTGGGTTGTTAGTTGTCTGCACTTTCATACTGGAAATGCATGTGAGCTCCTTGTAGCTTATGTTTGAGGTTCTCTTTTCATCTTCTATAGTAATTGCCGGTCAACCTTGCTTCCGCCACTTTGTTTCTGCTACCATTTTTAGATGTTTTACTATTGCTCTACACTTTGGTTATTGCAGTCACCTTGTTTTTAGCTTTTGCTATTTTGTACTCATGGTAGCCTATGCCAACTGTATTCTTGGATGCAATTGCACTTCACCTTCTAGCTACCACCATGCTATAGTTCCATCTTTTGTTGTTGCTCTCTATAACTTAGCATTGTAGCCTTATTAATTTGCATCCTTTTTTGCCTTTAGTATGTGCAATTTACAACATGACTGTCTTGCTTGTTGCATAACTAATCCTACATTTTATCAATAAAGATACCAAAGATAGTTGGAGAAAATGGATAACCTTGCTTAACTCCAATTTTTCATTTCACTCAAGGCTAGATATAGCTATAAAAAATAAAATTGAGACATGGTGATCAAAATGGAGATAGGCTAGTGGTATTCTATGCAATAAAATAATACCAATAAACTAAAGGAAACCATCTATCTTCCATGGTATTAAATGTTGGACAATACAAAAGAGCCATGAATAATGTATTAATGTGGTAAAAATTCAAATTATTGGATGGTGAATGTTACAAGAAGAGATAAATTGTACAATATAAATATTATAGAAATACTTGGAGTAGCTATAATTTTAAATAAGTTACATAAATAGTGGCAAAGAAGATTAGACAAAGAGCTTATTAAAAAGGGTACTACATTACCATTCTAGGAAAGCCACCAAAAATAAGACCATAAAAATATGGGTAGTAATGATTGAATATAATTTGAAAAAATTACAAATAAACAAAGATCTAGCTCTTTGTAGAGGCAAATGGGGAAAAAACTCATGTAGTCCACCATATTTCATTAGGACAAAGCTAGGATGATGATGAAACATTAATGACATCATTTGGGAATCATCAACTTCATTAAGTTCATTTATCACATTAATGATCACAATTTTTTTTTATTCATCAAAATCTTCATTCTACAAAGAGAAGAATGGCCTACTACCTATAGAAATGGGCAGGGACCATTGTCCATCAATTGGGACTAAGTTTGTTTTGGCCAATACAATAATAAAATGAATTTTTCATGGGTATTTGTGACCATTTTCATGTTCATCTGTCCATCAAATAATTTAATTTAATTTTTGATTAAAGGATGAATTTTGGACTTCCACCCATTATTTTTCATAATTTTTCTAACCAAAAAAATATATAGGCAAATAATTATTAGATTTGGAAAAACCTTATAAATTAATAGGTTTGTAAAGCCACTATTCATGCATCCTTTCTTAATATGAAGAATGTTTCTGACAACTTTATAAAGACTATGACAACGCAAAAATAAGTTTTTTGTAGAAAGTAGCTTCAATCAGAAAAAATGTGAACTTTACTAAAGTTGGAAAGTAGTGCAAAAAGTGTAACTCTTGTTCTTGAAGAATGATTAGATTTTTCTTCAAGGGGGAGAAATGTTAAAATGAAGCCATATCATTGTACACGTTGATTCCTTTTTTGGAAAAAAGGTGTATTGTGACTTGAAATATTTAACAATACTTGTTATAATGTTAACTTTATAATATAAAGGGGAATCCACAAGGTCCTAGATTTATTTGAAAAAAGTAATTTGGGAGAGTTCTATAGGTCAAAGAAACCCTTATTAGGGTCTATAAAAGAAAATTGGATGTATGTGGTTTATGTGCATATTAAGGCTTGGATGCCCTAAAGCTTAATTTGCTTTGAGTTGCTTTAATAGAAGGGCTCTATATCCCTTCCCATATTTTTTTCCGTTGAGGTTTTTGACATAAATCTTGTCATGTTGTTTCTTATTTTTGTTTTTTTCTTTTTCTATTTTTTACTTTTGGGATTTTATTTTAGGGATTTCTTTACAAGGAACTTTTACTTATTCCCTAAGACAATTCACCCATAGGCAACTATTTTCATAAAGGGCGTTATTTTTTAATAACATTCTTCCTCTTTAGCCTTCCCATTCAAAATGTATATAGGATATAGGTGGAGTAACATTCTTTCTTTCTTTTTTTTTGAAAGGTCAAGATTAAAGCGCATTTTAGTATCCTTAATTAAGCAATTCATAACCTTTACAACGTCAAATATCTTGTACATCTGTATTTTCAATAAAATTAGTAAGGAACAAAAAGGGCCAAGGATCATGAGTTGCTTTTAAATATTGAGATTTTATTGCTTAAATAGAATGTTAAGAATTGATGCATTGCTTCAACTTCCAATGCAACAACTTAGCTTGTAAATGTTTTTCCCATGATTTTTTATCAAGCCCTCAATCCCACACCACATATCCATAAAGCACTATAGTTTAGATAATTGTTTTAAAAAAATATTTTTGAATTGTTGAAGTTGAAATAATGTGATTGTTACATTTCTTTCTCATTTTATAGAAGGTATTCTATCCATTTGCAACTTGCTATGATATGCAATTTTTTTACTCATAATTTTGAAAGCATTCTACTCCCAAATATTTTTAAATATTCACAATCTCAAGCCTTTATTATTTAGTTGTAAAGTGTAATCTCTCTTATTAATTTCACAAATTCAATATCTAAGAGAAACTAGATGATCTAGTATAGAATGTTTTTTTTTTTCTAATTCCTAGTTGTGAAGCAACACAAATTATTTTCTTCTATTGTAGATCTCAATTTTTTATCCAAAATAATACCTAACAATTTTGCAAACAAGCTACTGATTATGATGAATTTGTAATTATTTAAGTTTGATTTATTTCCTTTTTGAGAAAAGAATAATAGCTCTACTAATCATCCACTATATAGTTAAAGCATTTTGAAGTTCTTCATTAGACATTTTCCAAGTCTCTCTCGACACTACCTCTCCACCACATTTTAATAATTTAGCATATAATTCTAGAGACTAAACTAATAATAACCATTGTTTAGTTATATGATTGGATATCGTGTTGCTTTGAAAATCAAATTTAATTTAAAATAATATCCTTAATGATTTCAAGGGGTTACTTAAAGGATTTCATAGAATTACTTGAAGGATGCCTCAATTTTTTCCATGAGTTAAAATTCATTTTTGTATTGTATTATTTAAGTTGATTCTAAAATATCATGAGATCTATTGTAATTTTTTACTTTAAAGAATGATATTAAAATGTATAGGTTCCACACATTTATGTTCTAGTTAAGTTATATAAATTGTATGTTGGCTACATGTCAAAAGGTACATATAGTTAGGTGAAGTTATTTTGCTAGTAGATCTGATTTTTACTTCTTTGTTTTTTCTTTAGCATATTTGATCTCTCTAAAATTCTCTTACGAGGAATTCTAAATTACCTCCAATTTTTGTAACTAATGCCAAAATTTATGCTTCTTCTATTAATGCGAAAATTTTTATTGATTTTAAGAATGTAGATTTACAAATTGATGAGAAAATGCTAATGTAACTAAGATACTTTATTTTATTCTCCTTAATAATGTATACAAGTCATTGGTTGCTTATCTTACATAATGATATGTATTTATTCAAATTTTGGGTTACCTATCTCATAATTGAAGTTTCACTTTGCTTTACATAATGTGATATTCAAGTCATTTAGGCCAACTATTATTATTTTTCTACTTATTAAGCTAAGTAATTCTTTAATAGTGCAAGATACCCTTATTATAGGGTCTTACATATGTAAGTATGCAATGTTGATCATTGGTAAGTGAACTCTAGATTTTGATATCTAATCTAAAGAATATTATAAAGTTCTATGTTTTGTTGAGTTATTTAATCTTTTGTTGATTTTTTAGAAAGTTAAGCAGGAAATTATTAGTCTTCTTGATCCCATTAAGCTTATGGAATCTATTTCCACACCATTTGATTTTCATTAACATTTTTTTGCTAAAGATAATAGTCTTAACCATAAAAAGGAATTTATTTTACAAGTAAGTCAAAAGACTTATATTCAACCAATTATATATTATATGCTTCCTAATTCTTACAATTTTTGTCATTACAAGGGACATTTATTTAATGTTTGTTCTTTTCTACTCAACAAAAAAAGATATTAATGAAATGAAAAAATGTGTTGAAACTAAGCATGAAAATAAAACAATTCAAAGCTAGAACAACAAAACATCGAGTTAAATGTTAATGACAAAAATTATCAAATGACAATAAAGAAACTATAGAAGATAAAAGCTTCTTTGAATACTTTTGCTTTAGGAACTATTGATTAGTTCGAATATACAACTTCTAAAGAAAATTTTTCCTTATATAAAAGGATTACTATCTGTCCAATAGTTAAGTCTTATGTTGACAAGAAGGTTGTAGCAAATTTCAAAAAGTCTTTTTGTAAGCTTAATTGTGATGGGTAATATTTGTCAACATATGCTTTTGTACCTTCCTCGCCTACAAAAGTTGATATTTCACCAAAGCTTTGTATTACTACATTAAATCCTTTGGCTATTTTAAGCTCAAGCATGGATATGGAAAATGATCATTCTCCCTACTTAAAATTAAATTTTTTATTTTTCAAAGAATCTATTTGATGGGACGTGATATCACATCCCCCGTGATATCGCATACGCTATATTGTGTCTTCCCCTGCGATATCGCGTACGCAATATCGCAGCGTGCCACCAAATCTATAAATAAGAGGTGGCTCTCCCTTGTTTCTCCATCTAGATCTAGACCTTAGCCAAACTCTTGCAGTTTTTCCATTCCAGAGTTAGAGTAATTTCCATGTGCCCGCAATAGGAGTCCCAAAGTGAACGGATCTTTATTTGAGAAAATATTGTACCTGAACACAACTTTGTGTACAGAAATAAAGACGAACTTTTTGGATAAACCTTGCAGTGCATGGACTAAGCTAATTAGGACTTTAACTATTGTTATTTATTGGTCATCGTTTAATTTCTTTATTAGTTAATTAAATCTCTCTCAATCCTTAACTCCTAGTTAAGTGCATTCAGTACAACCACTTCGAGCACGTGCGTTACACTTGGTAATCCCAGCAACGAATAGGGTTTGGTAATCCCAGAAGGTTGCATTGGTTCAGGGTGTGAACAGTAAGTGGGAATGGATACTGATGCTAGGCATCAGAACTTATTTAGTTAAAGTTAGTTACTTAGTCTCTTCACCCTTTCCTCTCCTAACATAAGCGATAAAACATAAAAGATATAAAAATCACATACCTCAAACTTACTTAACCATACGACCGTGACAAATACAAGTAAGTCTAGGAAGACAGCTAATGATTAACCTTAAGTGTTCCATAAGGCATGTAGGCACTTAGTCTGCGGAGTTCCACCAGATTGCATGTGAAAATGCTCATATTCGTATGGTTGAGTGTAGGGGTACCTCGCCACTCATCATTGGCGTCGTTTCCAGGGACTAAGTTGTTTGTGTGCTAAGTAAAACATAGGAAATTTTAAACGAACCCTAAGGGTTAATCAAAAGAAATTTTAAATAATAGTCTATAGCACACCGACAAGATAAACCATGTCTTCTTCTTCTCATAAAAGTACTTCACCACCTAGGGATCACACAAGAGACAGTCGGTGGTCTAACATGCATAACCGAGAACTACCAGTTCCTCAATAGTATCGAGTGATATATACTCATCATGATGAGTATATACCCAATTTTACTTTTATCCTCCATCAGGATGAACAACTGCGCTAGAGAGACCTGCAAGGTAACATAGTGTTACCCCCAGATCAGGCAGCCCCTAACATGCTCCTTCGTGCTCTTGCATAGATAGGCATGACAAAATTATACGTTGAATACATTGTAGAAGATTATGACATAAGGGATTACCATCCCACAGTAGCGTAATGTCGAAGGGACTCGCAGCAGGAGAGTTATCACACATCATTGAAGGGCAAAGAACCCCACAACGCTTCGCCTGTCATAAGAGAAGTTAAGGGTAGTGAACCTATCTCAATAGGTTCTCCACAAAATGATGTTCCCCCTCCTAATGATGGTGAGGAGCTAGGGTATTAGAACCTACACTCTACGATTCACAACCCTGGTTCTAATTCCCATGAACACCAAGTGTTTGATGAGGGAACACAAATACATGACAAAGGCAGGAAATCTGATCGTCATCACGTTCGAGGCCGTAGCCATCGAACAGAAGGTAAGAAACATCATCATGGTAATGATTCCCCTTCTTCTTCCCCTTCATCACATCATTCACCCTCTCCTTCCACATCAGGACGCAGTCACAAAGAGCACAACCATGAGGATAAGGGTAAGCGAGATGAGAGACCTCGACGAGAGAGTCAAGAGCGAGAAAAAGGGAATTCTAGAGAGTCAAGGCATGAAAGAAGGGAAAGTAGGGAACCACGTAGGCATCATAGACGTCATGAGAGAGATGATCATGATGAACCCCTACTAGCAACCCGGAGTATGTTAGACATTACGGAGGCTGTGAGAATACCTACAAGGCACCAAAAAGATAGCTAGATCAAGAGACTAGACGTGAATAATATCCCATGGTTTGAGGGGGGATACAATGCTGATCCGCAGAATCAGTTACAGGCATTCCACAATGCCTGTGCCCTGCAGAATATTGAAAACAAGTGGCAGAAGTTAAAGTTGCTTCCTAAGAAACTCATAAAAGAAGCAGAGAGTTGGTACCAATCCTTAGAACCAGAAACCATTAGGAGGTGGAGTACATTGCTAGAATTGTTTAACGATAAATACCAAACGTACTCCAGAGTTTCCAACTTGCGTAAGCAGATCCAAGGATAGAAGCAGGGTACTCATGAATCCTTGGATGCTACCATGGACTGATATTATGCATTACTACATCATTGCCTGGGCCATGGTTATGCACAACGGGATCAACTCCGCCACCTCATAGATGGGCTAAGACATGAAACCAGTAGAACCCTCAGAACATATGCCCAAGGGAGATTATCAGAACTTAGGTCCCATAAAATTCATTGATTGTTGGAGTAAGTAGCTAAAGAAGAAGGGGAGCTACGAAAAAGAGAAAGCGTGGAAGAGTATAACCGCGATCCTTCCCTCCGAAAGAGGGGAGTAAGATTCTGTGAGGGAGAGGATGAGTCACCACTCGAAGATTTGGTGAATAGAAAAACCTTGCTACTTCAGAAATTAACAACAGAAGTGTCGGCTAAGGTAGATGAAATATGGAGCTCCTTAAATAGTAAAATTGAAACAGTTCTAAAAATCATAGAGGAGTCTCAAGAACGAAGTAGTGACCATGATAAGAAAAAGCGGAGAGATTCAGGCCATGCACGTAACAAGGGTAAGGTAAAAATGACTATCGCCAATGAGGTTGTTGATTCAGATACAGAAAATGATGGTGGATGTGAGATTTGCCAATATGAACATCCTAAGGGATGTTGCCCAATAATCTCACATCTACAAGAGTCTGGGGTCTATGCACTCAACCCAAGACTTAACAGATGATAGGCACCCCAAAGGTTACCTTATCCCCAAGGTAACCTGAGGCAGTTCCACCAACCGTTAACATATTATCCAAGTGGAACTCCACCACAACCTATCTGGCAACACCAGTAGTAGCAACACCCACAGTCATGGGGGATGCCATCGCCTAGGCAACAATACCCTTACCGGCAACCAGACCCATATGGCTATTACGTGCAGCAGCTGGTTTCTCCAAGTGACTCTATAGGTCATGCAACCCCACAACATCACTACCAAGTTCGGGAGTATTTTAGGACTCCTTCTCCTCCGGGAGACAAACTACATGCATACCATCCTCTGAATCCATCCACATCTCTTACGCCGGTAGTTCCACTACCACCTGCTCCAACGATGCAAGGGGAACTCCCCACTCAACCGTAGCAACGTAATGCTACAAGAGCTGTAAATCTTCAACCCGCTACTAGTTTTGAAAACTGCACAAAAAGAAGACCTTTCTTCAGAACCAAAAGCCTAAACAAGCTCTCACAACCACAAGCAGTTGAGTCCGTACACGCTCCTCCAACAAATAAGGCTTCGGAGCTCCCTTCAAACCAACAACAGAGCTCAACGCACACGATTATGTTAACACATACCATTACTAACTGGATCAAGGTGGGCCACCTTCCCAAGAAATTCTCTGATCTTGGGACCCTCCTAATTTATCTCCAAGTCACTGGGAATGAACCTCATAAGGCTGTTCTTGACTTAGGTTCCGGAGTCAACTTAATCTCACAAGAAATGTATAAATCCTAGAACCTACCTCCACTCAAGAAGAGCAATATTCAACTAGAGCTAGCTGACCAGTCCATCACCATTCCCTTGGGATTGGTGGAGGACATCATTACCACCGTGTGTGGTTGGTCATACCCAGCCGATTTCCTAGTGATCCACGTAAATAATGACAAAGGGAACTTCCTGATAATAATGGGAAGGGCATGGCTAAGCACAATAGATGCATGCCTAGGAATCTACGATCTTTCCTTGGAAATATCTAAGGAAAACATTTATGGAAAGATCAAGAAGAAGAAAGTTCCATGCATCACATACAGTGACTCAGAGGGTGATGACATGAAGGAATGCTCAACATCTCCTGCATGCAACTAGTGTGCCCAAGAAACTCAGATACAAAGGTGCCTGTATGTAGCAACCACACAACAAGAGAACACCCAGTGGTTGACAGTGATCAAGAGATCAGTCCACCAACATGCATGGAACGAACTGGGGGAACAACTTGCACCCACAACAAAAGCATAAATACATTGGAATATGAGTGTCACCAACTTCCAACCCTTAACCTGAAAACATCAATTGGGAGAAGTTGGACACTTTTAAGAAATTCAAACAAACGCTCATTATTTTGGATCTCTCCCTTTCAATTCAGTCATGGGGGATATGGCCACCTATGCTAATCATTTGAGGCCTTCAGTTCTTTTTAGTTTTTTATTTTACACATTTTTGTTTTACAAATTCCTTTAACTTTTCTTGTTTTTGTTTTACAACATCGTTTATACTTTTTCTTTTATTTGTGTGTATGTGTGTGTGTGTTTATCTATTTTGTTAAGTTTGTCACCCAATAAGTGCTCTAATGATGGTATGAACTATTTTCTATAGGTTGCTAATGTTTGGTTTTTACCTTTAAGATTATGATGTTGATACTAAGGTATGGTTCTTTTGATATGACAGACAATGAGTCCACTTCATCCATAAATCCACAAATTTCTATGGTCTCTCTTGGCTTGGAACTATACAGTCCCTTTCTCAATAATAAGAACTATCAACGAATTGGTGACTGAGCATTTCTCAAACTAAGGAAGGACTCAAGGATTGAAAAGGGGTGTGACTTCAAGGGGATTTGATGCGTTTGTGTTGGCCATTCTCTTGAGTGCTTGGATGTTTTTCTTCTTGAGTTTTCTTACCATTCTGACATTGCTCCATTATCGGGAAGCTGAGCTAATAAAAATAACAAAGTCTTTGCATGGTGTAGTTCTCACATAAATAAAACAGTGAGAATTCAAAGCACACCCCTTAGACGAAATAATTATTTGGGCTACAAGAACTAGTTATGGAACTAAAATAAACATGTTCCCTCTAACTAAGGCCCTTCTCGCACCCCATTCTATCCTCCTTTGTTTCATCATAATGCTAGTGGCACTTTGGTGAAGGCATTCTTGTTACTTTGAGTGGATGGATTGGCCAAATGTATTAATGCGAAGTCACTGGATGTGGTTTATTTGAGGCCAAACTTGGAATGGGATCTACTAAGTCACATTAATCATTGAAATACACAAGGGGCTGCACACCACCTTGTTCTTGAGACTCCATTCCATTCTCTTCTTTCCATCCTTCTTTCCCCATCTATCACCTCATTGCCAGTTGTATCATTAGTGTATATTTTGGTTGATGCATTATTTTCTTTTTGGTAAATTCTTGTGGTTAAGACTTTAACTCTTGTTCCAAATAACATTCCTAAAGCCTACGGACTCTTCGAATGTGGATTTGTCAAGGAATTAAGGGCATGAGCCTGCTTTGGGGACGACCCACTGGCATTCCTAATTGGTACACGAATTAAATTCTTTCCCTTAACATTTTTGCAATCCACTCTATTTTGTTCATTTCCATGTTGACATCTATTTCATCGATGTTATAGTTGTCTCTTTTTCTCCCTCTTTCTTGTTCTTTTTCTTTCTCCATTATATCATTATCGGAGGTTCGCTCTTAGTGATGGGGGTCCTGACCCAATTTTTTTGATTTTCTCCTAACCCCTACACCTTCAGTAGTCACCACTATTATATCTCCAGACCCATTTCAGCCATACCACAACTCAGCCAATGGACCTTTCACCGAAGCAAGGTATCAACTACATTGTGATTCATTCACCCTTGCTAATATAAAGACTGTGTTGTGTGTGTAGATGGCAATCATATAACAACGGATTGGATCTGGAGGGAACACTTGAAATGGATCAGTGCTGAAGCAGCTATGCAAGGAACGAGATGTATGGCGCACTTACGGATAGACAACGACAGGCGCAATCTTGGTGTTGGCAGCAACAGACTTCTTCTCTCTTCTCTCTTCTCTCTCAGCTGCCAAATAAGGCTTGATGTCAAATGTATAAAGTGTTCACTCTTATTGTCATGAACACCAGTCTTGTCATGTTCTGTAATGATGATTTGTTCACATGTCATCCCATTCACCATTAGTTTCATTCAAGTCAATAATCCCATACCTTTCCAATATTTTGTAAGGAACTTGAGGATGATTTTTTATTCAGTCATGGGGGTATGATGGGACGCGATATCGCATGGGCCACGATATCGCGTATGCGATACGCGATATCACAGTGTGCTGCCAAATCTATAAATAAGAGGTGACTCTTCCTTGTTTCGCAATATAGATCTAGACCTTAGCCAAACTCTTGCATTTTTTCCATTCCAGAGTTAGAGTAATTTCCATGTGCCCGTAGTAGGAGTCCCAAAGTGAACGGATCTTTATTCGAGCAAATATTGTACCTGAACACAACTTTGTGTACGGAAATAAAGATGAACTTTTTGGATAAACCTTACAGTGCATGGACTAAGCTAATTAGGACTTTAATTATTGTTATTTATTGTTCATCTTTTAATTGCTTTATTAGTTAATTAAATCTCTCTCAACCCTTAACTCCTAGTTAAGTGCATTCAGTATGACCACTTTGAGCACATGCGTTATGCTTGGTAATCCCAGCAATGAATAGCGTTTGGTAATCCCAGAAGGATGCATTGGTTCAGGGTGTGAACGGTAAATGGGAACGGATACTGATGCTAGGCATTAGAACTTAGTTAGTTAAAGTTAGTTACTTAGTCTCTTCACCCTTTCCTCTCCTAGCATAGGTGATAAAACATAAAAGATATAAAAATCACATACCTCAGACTTACTTAACCATACAACCGTGACAAATACAAGTAAGTCTGGGAAGACAACAAACGATTAACCTTAGGTGTTCCATAAGGCGTGTAGGCACTTAGTCTGCAGATTTTGACCAGATGGAGCATGAAAACACTCATATTCGTATGGTTGAGTGTAGGGTACCTCGCCACTCATCACTATTGAAATGATATACACCTAAGTAGACATCCTTAAAATTAGAGAGTTCTTCCTTTCCATGTTTTTGGTTCTTTCTACTTAGTGATTAAGCATATGATGTCCTCTGATTTCTTTTGCTTATTATTAATAAAATTTTGGGATCCAACACCCTCTTATATAGTTATTTGAAACTAATAAATTGAAACTAAAATTTTACTACATCTTTGTAGACCCAAATGATGTATCAAGACAAATTATATTTTGCAAAATACATCTTGATTACATGATGTGTCTGATAATTATGTAACTTAAATACTTCTATATAATTCTTTAAAACCAAGCTTGTATAAAGATTGACCAAAGTTTTGTAATTTTTTCTAAAGAAATCGATTGTGTAACATTTTAATAATACATGTTCATCTTCAATGACTTATTCAAAATACTCATTAAATTTGCAACCAATCAACATAATGATAGATTTCAATTATAATGGATTTTGTAACAACAAGGGGCTTATAAAAAGGTTTATAAAACACCTTGTGCTTTGAACAACCTAACTTTTCATGTATGTGGATGGTCTCATTGTGAACTTATTCTACCAGATAGGATTTTATGTTTCAATGTGTTCAAAGTGCACTTATTGTACCACATAAGATTTTATGTTCCTATTTGTTCAAAATGCAAACATGTTTATGTTGCCATTTGTTCATTTTTTTTTCTAATGAAAGTTTTCTTTTGTGTTTAGAAAGCGTTTTCTTCTTCTTTTTATGAGAAAACCTTTGGTAAAGAATGAAAATATGTGAGAGTGCTTCTAAATGAGGATAAGGTCTAATCATTTTCTTACCCTCTAGGGAGGTTTTTCAAAATCGGTTTTAAGGATGAATACCTAAAAAGGCTTCCAAAATGATTAGCATTTTTCTTTGCACTCTTTCTTTGATGATCTATTGTACTCTAAATTTGTTTTTGATATCATTATTCAATTAAAGATGATAAAATATTCTCATATTAAGAAACACAGTTAATGTACCTTTTGATTTGAAGTCATTTATTAAGGAAGTCCACGTAGAAACATTAGAATCTCAAATCCATTTGTTTTACATGTAATTTAGTTTTGAGCATAAGCTCTTTGCGAATTGTGTGCTTCTCATGTGCTTTTCATAGACCAAGCAACAACATTTCTAGTAGCAGGCCGAAGTTGAATTTAGATTCAAGTTTTATAGTGCATTGGTTTTTTATTAGTAATTACGAGGTTGTTATCTAGGGATGTTGTTCCGTGAAAATTTTCACATTTGGGATGTTTTAGGAGTTGGATATATCTTAAAATATATGAGCAACGGGGACATGGTGCATGGTACAATATTTTAAAATACAATTTATTAGTGTTCATAACTATTTTCTTTCTTGCAAAAAATTTTCAAAATATTTCATCATAAAACATTGTGTCGATTTCTTCCAGTTAAGTGACTCAGCTTATGCCAGTTTCATTATGTCATCGGTAGATATAATTGAAGCCGAAGATGTTGAAACTATAGCTAGAATGTCCATGGCCCCACAAGAATATGAACATATCTTATATTGACTATTGCAAAGAAGGTAAGTAATGCAAAATCTTTTTGATATCCCAGCAATATCACTATAATATAGTCTAAACTTATTTCAACAAAGGGAAAGCTAGTGATGGTAAAAACTAGAGTTAAACATGCAAAAAATGAAGTGTAGAGGTTACAAGAAAACTTAGCTCCATTACGAGTAGAGAGATAATACCCTACACAACACATTGCACTAGACTAGCTAGAATAGTTTAGGAATGAAGAGATAGCCCAACTAATGACCAAAAACATCTAGATAGATATGGAGAGAGAAAAGGCAACGTGAAACATGTCAATAGCATAAGCTCAAAGTTATGCTCATGCCAAAGGCCTAATTGCCTTAGAGGAAGAGAATAAAAATATTTTTATGAAAAAAAATAAGGGTGAAGGATATTAAAAAGGAAAAGAATGTCCTAAAAGAAAGAATCCATCAAATGATAGAGCAATTTACCAGAGTTAACCTCAACATATGAAAACTAGCCAGAGAAAATAAGACAACATCAATGGAAGAAGTCCACACAATCCAACAAAATTTAGCCATTGAAATTGACATGTCATAAAATGAGGCTAAGAAGCATGAAAGGCTACAATAACACCTCAAAGATCAAGTGAGCATGTACAAATAAATTAATGAGAAAGAAATCCAAATGGCCAAGGCCAAAATTAGCTCGATCATAACACAGACACCTAACTGGTAGTTAATTTTGGATAGTCTTACCCATGTACATCAAGGATTAAGACCTGTCGATAGAAGATTTGATAAAGTACATGGGATTAGCAAACCTCCACTATGCTAATCTATCCATGTTGACAATAGGCAAGCCTAGAACTAAACTGGAACAACATGTGACCATAGTCTATGCATGTATGAGAAAGAGTTTACAAACAAAAAGGATGCACAATAGAAACTGCACATCGCAAACTCTAAACTTCAAGTGATCAAAACTAAAAAGATGTAGCAACAAATCTGGCTAGAAGAATGAAAGATTATCACGAATTAAGGAAAATAGTTAGAGAATTTGAGAAGGGAAGAAGGTAGTTTGTAGTTTGGTATGTAAACACTAATAAAATGTTTTCACAGTTGTCCTACCCATGGGAAGTATCGACTCCAACAAACATAGCTAAATTTTCCTTTACGATACATAATCCAAGATTAGAGGAGGAGAAACTTTGGGCGTTACTCAATAGGTATTAATTCCAAAAGCCTAATAACAAAGGAAAGAAGCTAATGGAGAAGTCACTGCCACCTGGAACATGAGGCTACATCGAGCTTTAAATTTTTGTTTTTGTTATGTTTTGTTTTATCATATATGTCCATCATGCGATGCATGATAATTTTGTAAGCACCACTCAAACCATAATGCAACATTCATAGTAGAGTTAGTCATGTAAATAAGTCATTGTATCTAAGTCTATTAATGATCCCACAATTTTGGAAGAAACTCTATCCTCCTTTTGTTTTAACTTGAGGATGAGCTTTCAATCAGTCATGCGGTATGATAAACCCTGATGTTATTCAACTGCAATATCGAGTCTATGATAACGTAGCTATGCTTACGTCATTGTTGATGTGATGTAGTGGTCCATGGTCATGCCTATAAATACTAATCCACCACTACATCAGAACAACAATCTTTTGCTAACACTTAGCTAAATTCTTACAGTTTGATTCATAGTATTGTGTTAAATAGTTGTATAGAAGCTTTATTCGAGTGGATTATTCTTGGGCATAATTCATCATTTGAAATAAATATTAAGATTATTTTCCACCATTATAGCATCTCACTTAATTTATTTTTACTTACTTTAAATTTACCTTTCAACATGTTTACTTTTCTTAAGTCATTTATATTTTCCAAGTACTTTACTTTCTTAATATCTTTTAGTAAAGTTAAATAAGTATGAGTAGTTTTGAGCATGAAGTGTAATTTTTTAGTAACCTAGTAGTGAGTTCCCATGTTTCACTTAATAGTGGATTCACTTGGTGATGAATCGTGATTCATTAGGTCATGATATCGCACTCGTGATATCATGTATCACGGCCTGGCTCATGATATCATGTACGTTATATTGTGGCTCCTGTGTAGGCCTATAAATACACCTTAGGCGCACGATGGACCAGGGAGGTTTTTAGTTAGAAGTTAGTTTTCATTTTTAGTCTTTCTCAACACTTTCTCCTAGTGCATGCCCGCAATGTGATGATTGTAATTGTACTGCACCTTTATTCGAGTGTGATGTACTTGGACACTCACATGATCGGAAATAAAGATCGAGATTACTTCATCATTGCAGCATTCACTTAGGTTAATTATTTAATTGTTATTATTATTTATTGATTTCATAGTTAATATCTCTTCACCTTGAACTCCTTAAACATGGAATGAGTACAACTTAATCACGAGCATTTAAGTGTGACTACTTGGTATCCCAGTAGCGTACCTAGGATCTACGCTTGGTAATCTCAGTAGTAGTCATGCATGAGGTCCAAGATGTGTACGGATGATTAAGGGATGGATGTTCATCACACTTAGGCTAGCTTAGACTCTCTTCACCCTTTCCCTCTTAGGTTAATCAAAGTTATTTCGATTGCCTCTAGGAGTAGCACTAGCTTAAGACCACATCATACACCTCACTCTAGACTAAACCATACATGACAAAACAAATACTAGTCCAGGTGGGAAGATAGCAAACTGCTATCAATGAGTAACTATCTAGATACCACAACTAGCCCATCTGCGGAGTTCAACCGGATCATGCGTGAAACGCTCGTATTCGTATGGTTGAGTGTAGGGGTACCTCGTGACTCATCACTTGGTAATTCCAATAATGGTTACATAAGCCCAAGATGTATACGACAAGTTAGGGATTAATACTTATTGTTCATAGGCTAGAATAGTTTCTTTATTTTCATTACACTTAGACTTAGATTGTTTTACCCCATTTCAACCATGTTTGCAGTTAGTCTTACTTTGAGCCAACAACATCAACATATCATATACCTCACCAAGAGTTAAACCATATAGCTTAAACTTTTCTAACTCAATGTAAGGAGACAATGATCATGAACCTAACATCAACTACCAACATACTTACATTGACCATCCACGAATTATGATCAGGTCGTATGTATACACTCATGACTTGTATGGTGAAGTGTTGGAATACCCAACTACTCATCACCATCCAAGGTAAGATTAATTATGTAATACAATAGCTTTAAAAATAAGGTTTCCATTATGAATCAATAATAAATTTCTTCAAGACATCAGTGCAGAAGAGTCTCATAGAGGAGAATGGAAAGATTTTGAGAAAGTTTCGAAGATAGCTTTTCATTCATTATTAGAGAAATGATTAATAAAGACATCAATACGCTTGTAATAAGTAATGACTTGTTTTATAATTTAATGATTTCAAACTACAATGTAGTTGGATATTACTTTAAGGTTAGAGTCCACAATGCAATGTTGAACAACAATAAGCAGGTTTTTGACATTACTCTGGTACAAAATGAGGGTTTGGATAAAGACTTAAAACAAACCTATAAAAACAAAGAGAAATATGCTAGAACTTTTGATAAATTTAAAAAGAAGATAGTTTGTAACCTTAGGTTTGCTAAGAGACGATCTATTGAATTAGAAGGGCTTAAGCAAGGAAGATTGTGGGTTCTAATTCTTATCTTAAACTTGCACAAAGAGTTCAAGAATTGATAGTGAAAATGGTGAAGTTGGAGGCAAATAAATCAACAATGAAATCTAAGAAATTCAAATTCTATAAAGAACTCAACACTGCATAAACATGGCTTGCAAATCTCATTGAGTAGAAAAATGCATTAACAAAGATATTCAACAAGGAAAGAAAAACATTAAATAACATATGGCACAGTATATAGGAATAACTTGTAATTGAGGAATTCACAGCTCATTACAAAGTATTATTGTCTTTAATTTTAAAGCAAGGTTATGAATTTCTCAACAAGTCTTCTAGCTAAGAATTATCAATTTCTACTATAGATATCTAACCATTGTCATCAAAGAATCCTTCATTACTCTCAAAATCTATGGTAAAAAACACAACCCCTAAGTTAAGAGGTGAATCACCTTCTAGTGTATTTAATAACTAATTAAATGCATATATAAACTCTTTCACTAGTTGATAGTGTTAATTTGATTTTCTTGCTTGTATTTCACTAAGACATGTTACCTTTAAATTGTACAATGATATTATTAATTTACTTTCCTTGACAAGCATATTTTTCTTTTCTATGGTTAGTACTTTCTTTATGTTATAATATATTAATATCCCTAATATCTTTGACCATTCTTTCTTACATTTTAAAGAACTTAAAGGCCACACTATTTTATAATATGTTCTAAGAAGAGGAAATTTTCCCACCATCATTTAATATTTTATAATTATTACTTTACCAATCAAGGATGTTATTTTTCATAATCACATGGTGTGCAACAATCACGATACATCTACATCAAGGACCTACACTTAGCCCATATTTATTTGTCATTATTATAAATGAATTAACAAAGGAAATACAAAATGAAATTCCTTAGTCTATGCTATTTACAAACAATATTATGTTGATGGATGTAATTTAAGAAAATATTACTACTAAAATGGAGAAGTGAAAGTATGCTTTAGAATCAAAAAGCTTAAAAATTAGCAGAAGTAAGACAAAATATATGGAATGCAATTTTAATAACATAAGTAGTGATGAAATGGAAGTGGCAATTCAAGGCCAAAAAATTCGTCACTATAAACAATTCCACTACCTAGGATCAATCCTCTATTCAAATGATGAAATTAATAAATATATTAGAAATAAATTAAAATAAGTTGGTGAAAATGAAGACAAGTTGATGGTATTCTATATATCATAGCTCTATATACGTAATCATAGATACGATGTAGTGGGCCATGGTCATGCTTATAAATACCAATCTAGCATCATGTCAAAAAAGAAGTTTTTTCCAATACTTAATGAAATTCTTGCAATTTTTTTTTTGTAAAGTTAGAGTTAGAGTGAATGCCTACAGTGTGGTGAATTACAATTGTACAAAATTGATAAAACTAATATATATGCAAGATACGATATCATAACTCTACATCTATCATCGTAGATGCAATGTAGTGGGCCATGGTCACACCTATAAATACCAACCCAACATCACATCGAAACAACAACTTTTGTCTAACACTTAGCGAAATTCTTGTAGTTTATTTTCATGACTTAGAGTTAGAGTTAGAGTGAATGCCTACAATATGATGAACGATAGTTTTACAGTATCTTTATTCGAGTGAATTATTCCTAGATACAATTCACAAATAGAAACAAAGATCAAGGTTTTTTTTCATCATTACAACATCTCACTTAGCACAATTTGACTTTTCATCATGCTTACTTGTATTAAGTTCTTTACTTTTCCAATGTCTCTTTATAAGGTGGAATAAGTACAACTACTTTCAAGCATAAAGTGTAATTGTTTGGTAACCTGGTAGTGACTTCACTTGATTCACTCAATAGTGAAATCACTTGGTAATCCCAGTAACAGTTACATCAGCCCAAGATGTGTATGGTAAACTAGGAACAATTTTTATTACCAATGAGATAGAATAGCTTTATATTTTCATTACACTTAGAAAAAGAATTTACAATCATTTTTACTATGTTGGCACTTAGCATAGTTAAAGTCAAACAATATCAACATATCATATACCTCATAATGAGCAGCTAGGTACCCCTACGCCCAACCATACAAATCACGGGCGTTCACACACGACTCGATCGAAATCTGTAGACTATAAGCACTTAACATACACCAGACTCTAACCAGTGAAACCTTGGGTTAGAATGGTTGTTGTCCTCCTGATCTTACTTGTGAGGTTCTGTTTACAATGGTTAAGTGAGACTAAGGCTAATGATTTTTATAGCTTTTTACTTATCTTTTGACAGCTAATTAAGGTATGAAAAGTAGAGGATAAACTATTATCTAATCTCTAATTATCCTAGCTTGTATTCTAACTATTCCTAGCATAAGTATCTGATCCCATCTTCCGAGCATGTTCTGAGCACCTCCTAACACTTCTGGGTTACCAGACGTTAAGCGTCATTGGTTTTACCAAGTGTTTGATTTACGTTCGAGATGGCCGTACTTATGGCCTTTATGAACTATGAATGAGTGATAGCAATTGAAATAATAATAAGAGAAACCTAAGTAATTAGTAAGTAATTAACAGAGCATAAACATATTAAACTACTGAATGCATGAAATAACTAAGTCCAAATGCTGCAAGGAATGCTTGAATAGTTTGTCTTTATTGTCGTCACACCAATGGGCTCAAATACATCAATGCTCGAATAAAGAGCTGATCACTTTTCTTAGACCTACTATGGGCACTTGGAAAATATTCTATCTCTTGTAGGAACAAACTGCAAGAGCTTTGCTAAAACTAACTGAAAGATACCTAAATGAGGCGGAAGGCCCTCATATTTATAGGCCAAAATAGGGTCCGCGTAAACGGGGCCACATCGACGCATGGAGGGCTATGTTGACGCAGCCGCGTCAATGCATCGACTTAATGAAACTTCATCATACCCCCACAACTGAGTAAAAACTCGTCCTCAAGTTACTCTACAATTTGGAAGGTATGGAATTTTATTAACAACGCACATGACTTGACACACACATGACACAACATTAACTTGACCAAGTGCTTGAGTTACAGAGAAGGAAACATTACAAAAATGGCAATGTTCAAAGACAAAATTGAACACCTCGCTGGTCCTGGAGCCTCTGTTGTGTAGGATGATGCACAAAATTTTTGAAGAAGATCACATCGTCCCTGGGGGCTCCAACCTTTGGCCCATGCATTGGTGGCAGCATGAATGACAGTTGTCCCGCGACTGCTGCAACTTCTAGAGGCAGCCGAAAAGCCTCCAAGAGAGCCCCTCATTTTTTCTTCTTTGCTTTTGGGGTCGTTCACTGTCCAGGCAGCTTCTCCACTGTGTGCTGGAACTGGAACTTCCCAAGGGCATGGTAGCACTAGAAGGAGTTCTTTCAGGTTGACAAACCAGGCTACGAACTACTTGCGTTCGATGTCGAACGCTCGGATTGATGCCAGCAGTTGTTGGTAGTCATTCATTCTACAGGCTAGGTCCTCTGCGACTGTACTTTGTCCTTCAAAGCTTGTGTGAAGAACCTTGAGTTCTGCTTTTACCGTTTCCAGCTTCTGCTTTGTTGCCTTATGTGCCTGGAACTCACCTTTGTATAGGGAATATGAGGTGGCCACTTACTTTTCTAACTCTGAACGTGGTCTCCCGGCTATTAGCATAACTAGGTTTGCATATCGAAGGTTGGCAAGCTCCATACATTCTATCATCTCCTCAATCTGCAGCTCCTTAAGGCAAATTCTAGCTTGATTTTAGTCATTCAACCCATCGAAGATAGGTTTCCATGCATCGCCTCCCTCTTGGAGCTGCTGGAGCGCTTGGTTCATTTTGGCCTTTGCAACTTGAATATGCTTTTCGTTCACTTCCTTATACAATCCCACTTGGTCCTTGTAATGATTTTTGATGTTTTCAAATTTCTGGGCCTCATTCTTCCAAGTGGCAATTTCAATTGCAGACTTCTGTCGCAACACCCGAACCTCCTCCATTGACAGATTCTGGTTCTTAGAAACCAACCTTCTTACATCAACATTCACCCTGGCTAGTTCTTCCTACTGCTAGTGGATAAAATTTTTCATATATTCGTTCTCTACACCAACATTGCGCGGGCAATGAACTTCCATGGTTAGTCGCACTTTCTCCTGGCGAACCTCTGCCAAGTCCTTGTCTAATCCATAGACTTGTCGAAGATCGTCATCTCTCGCACATCCTCGACGACCTGTAGTTTAAGTTGAAGCTGTTGAAAAGCTTTATCCTTGGTGATTTCGTGGTCAAGGATGGCTGGATCAGCAAGTTGAGCTCTTAATTGGGCTACCTATATTGCCAAGTGCTGACAAGCGACTTGAGCAGCTTCAAGTTACCCTTTCAAAACAAGGCTCTTGCCCCTTGTCGAGAGCAGCTCCGACTGGGTTGCAGTAATGTTGTCCGGAAGGTCGAAGACATCCAAAAGCGGTTGCCCAGTTCCTACCAGTCGATCCAACAACTCCTTGTGTTGGGCTGCATGAATCTTGCTACGTGAAGTTCTGACAGACACTTGTACATCTTGTAGTCCATGAACGCACGAGCAGAGAAGGCTGTGATTTTATTGGGTCTTACTGTTGGGTTCAGGTGGTAAGATGTGATCTTTGAGTACACTCTCTCCATCGTGGTTAGAGATTCGAATTCCTTGCGCTCTACCCCATAGCACCGTTTGGTCCATTCCACCATTACCTCTGGATCAGCCTACTTTGGAATTTCCACCACATCTACCCCAGTCTCGGGCAACCCTAGAGCCTGCGTTACTGCCTCCGAAGAGTAAGAGACATAAATGTCTTTGATTCTTACTCTAGACCCTGGTTGTCGATTCGTCCAGAAGAGATAAGTTTCTCCTAAGTACCATTCACCACTGGTTGTGAGGGTTGGCCACATCGGAGAGTTCTACAACTGAAGCCTCACTTCTTCTAGCACGTTCTCGAGCAATGGTCCAAAATTTAGCTCTTGGAGGACCATCTGTTGCACCTTGCGTGGTGTGATAGCATCAAGGCATGCTTGGGTCAGGGTGACCTCAAGCCTTGGTGCTATCTTAGGAGTCTCATCCCCTTGCAATTGCCCCCCGAGAATGTCCTCTTCGAGAATCTGATGGACAGATTCCATGTCAGGTCCTTCGTAGAGGGATCTAGTTGCATGAGAGCCCTCTGCATGCTCTAGCGGTTGCACTCCTCATCCCCTTCCCGTGCATGGGCGCTTGTCCCTTGGTTGTGATGGTCCTTCGCCCCTTAGGTGCCTTAGTTTGGGTGCCATCTGCAATCAAACATAACCGTCCATTAGACCATACATAAGTAGCTTAATATGGTCCGTATACACCTTCTAAGTTTGACCAAGTTATGTTGTTGGCACAGGCACACCTTTAAGTCTCCCAGAGTGTTAATTTATGGGTTAGAGGTAAATTTTTTGCAATTAACCAATTAATTAATTAATTACACATAGGCGTCACCACCCCCCATGATTGAGAGCACACCTTTGGTTGCTTAAAAGGACAAGGATTAGTTGAGGCAGACTCGCGATGGAATGTAGGTGCGTTGGGAAAGGTTAGGCAGAAAAATAGTAAAAACTCCCCTCAATTTGGAGCTCAAATGATGAAAATGTGAAGTGCAGTGGTCCTATATATATGGATTAGGTACTGCATCGACAGGGCCACGTATACGCCGTCGCGTATACATAGTGGCTGTGTATACAGGGCCCCATATGTGTAGGGGTGTTTACCCATTGACCAACGTTGACCAACCCGAAAAAAGCTCGAACTGATGCATTTGAAATGCCAACTTGGGACGGTTGAAGTGCGTGAGAGGCCCGGTCCTCAGCAAGACTATTCATGAGTGGTGAGGTACCCCTACACTCAACCATACGAATACGAGCGTAACACGCGCAATTTGGTCGAACTCCCCAAACTAAGTGCCTACACCCCTCATGGAACACTTAAGGTTAATTATTCGTTGTCTTCCCAGACTTACTTGTATTTGTCACAATGTATGGTTAAGTAAGTCCAAGGTATATGATTTTTATAGATTTTTTAGTTTTATCTCCTATGCTGAAAGATGAAGGGTTGAAGAGACTAATTACTAACTCTAACTAACTAAGTCTTAATTAACTTAGCATCAGCATCCATTCCCACTTGCCATTCACACCCTGAACCAATGCAACTCTGGTTACCAAACGCTAGTCGTTGGTGGGATCACCACGCGTAACGCACGTGCTCGAAGTGGTCGTACCGAGGCACTTAACTAGGAGAGAAGGGTTGAGAAAGATTTAATTCCTAATAAAGCATGCAAATGGAAAATAGTAAATAACAATAAATAAAAGTCCTAATTAGCCTATTCCACGCACTACAAAGTTTATCCAAGAAGTTCATCTTTATTGCTATAAACAAACATGTGTTCAAGTACAATATTTGCTCAAATAAAGATCAATTCACTTTGGAGTTCCTACTACGGGCACATGGAAAATATTCTATCTTTGAAGGGATCAAACTGCCAGAGTTTCACTATGGTCTAAGCCTAGGATGGAAAACAAGGGAGAGCCACCTCTTATTTATAGACTTTATGATGCACCACGATATCACGTATGTGATATCGCGGGGGATGACACGATATCGCGTGGGATGCAATATCGCATCCCATCATACCCCCATGACTAAATAAAAACTCGTCCTCAAGTTCCTTACAAAATATTGGGATAGTATGGGATTATTGACTCAAAATCAAACTAATGGGATGACTTGTGAACGGATCATCATTACAAAACAAGACAAAACTGGTGTTCATAACAACAAGAGTGAACACCTTATTACATTGACATCAAGCCTTAGTTAGCAGCTGAGAAAGAGAGAGAAAGAAGTGTTACTACTGCCAACACCAAGATTGTGCTTTTTGTTGTCCATTCGTAAGTGCGCCATCGATCTTGCTCCTTGCATAGCTGCTTCTAGCACTGCTCCATTCTAAGTGTTCCTTCTAGATCCAATCCGTTGTTGCATGATTTCCATCTGCACACACAACACAATTTTTTTATTAGCAAGGGTAAATGAATTTCAATGTAGTTGATACCTTGCTTCGGTGAAAGGTGCATTAGCTAGGTTGTGGTATGGCTAATACGGATCTGGAGATATAATATTGGTGACTACCGAAGGTGTAGGGATTAGGAGAAAATCGAAAAAATTGGGCCACGTACCCCCATGACTAATCGCGAACCTCCGATAGCGTTAAAATGGAGAAAGAAAAGGAATAAGAAAGATGAGGAAAAAGAGACAACTATAGCATTGATGAAGTGGATGTCAAGATGGAAATGAACAAAATAAAATAGATTGCAAAAATGTTAAGAGAAAGAATTTAACTGGTGCACCAAAGAGGAATGTCAGTGGGTCCTCCCCAAAGCAGGCTCATGCCCTTAATGCCNGGTGGTGTACAACCCCTTGTGTGTTTCATGATTAATGTGACTTAGCAAATCTCATTCCAACTCCGACCTCAAACAAAGCACATCCAGTGACTTCGCATTAATGCATTCGACCAATCCATCCTCTTGAATAAGAAGAATTCCTTCACCCAAGAGTCACCACCACTCCAACAAAACAAATGAGAGAATGGGAAGCAAGAAGGCCCTTAGTTAGAGGGAATAGTTTGATTTTAGTTCCATAACCAATGCTTGTAGCCTAAGGGATTATTCCGTCTAAGGGGTGTGCTTTGAATTCTCACTTTCCTCTCTTTTTTTCTCTCTCTTTTTTTTTTATTTTTTTATTATTTTATGTGTTTATGCATGAGAACCACACCATGCAAAGACTTTGTTATTTTTATTTGCTCAACTTTCCAATAATTGGGTAACGTCGAAATAGTAAGAAAACTCAAGAAGAAAACATCCAAGCACCCAAGAGAATGGCCAACACAAAAGCATCAAGTTCCCTTGAAGTCACACCCTTTTCAAGCCTTGAGTCCTTCCTTAGTTTGAGAAATGCCCAGTCACTGATTCGTTAAAAGTTCTTATTAGAAAAGGGACTGTACATTTCCAAGCCTAGAGAGACCATAGAACTGGTGGATGAATGGATGAAGTGAACTCATTTCCTGCCATATCAAAAGAAACATACCTTAGTATCAACATCATAACTTAAAGGTAAAAACCAAACATTAGCAGTAAACATGAAAATAGTTCATACCATCATGAAGAACGCTTATTAGGTGACAAACTTACAAGGTGGATAACACACACACACACACACACAATGAAAAAGTATAATGATGTTGAAAAACAAAAACAAGAAAAGTTAAAGAAATTTGTAAAACAAAAATGTGTAAAACAAAAATTTAAAAAGAACTAAGGCCCCAAATGATTAGCATAGGTGGCCATCTCCCCCGTGACTGAATGGAAAGGGAGAGATCTGAAATAATGAATGCCTATTTGAATTTTTAAGAAGTGTCCAACTTCTCCTCATTGATGTTCTTAGATTAAGGGGTGGAAGTTGGCGACACTCATATTCCAATGTATCTATGCCTTTGTTGTTGCCATGGGTTGATTCCTCAATTCGTTCCATGCATGTTTGTTGGCTACTCTTCCGAATAGCTGTCAACCACGGGGTGTCTACTACTGGTTGTGTGGTTGCTACATACAGGCATCTTTGTTTCATAGTATCAAGGGCACACTTGTTGCATGGAGGAAATGTTGTGCATTCCTCCATGTCATCACCCGATGAATCACTGTATGTGATGCATGGAACTATCTTCTTCTCGATCTTTCCGTAAATATTTACCTTAGATATCTCCAAGCAAAGATCGCGGATCCCAAGGCATGCATCTATTGTGCTTAGTCATGCCCCTCCCATTATAATTGGGAAGTCCCCTTCGTTATTGTTAACTTCTATCACCAGGAAGTCAGCTGGGTATGACCAACCACACATAGTGGTAACAGTGTCCTCCACCAATCCCAAGGGAATGGTGATGGACTGGTTTGCCAACTCTAATTGAATGTTGCTCTTCTTAAGTTGGGACAAGTTCCAGGCTTGATACATTTCTCATGAGATTAAGTTAACTCCGAAACCTGAGTCAAGAAGAGCCCTATGAGGTTCGTTCCTGGCGACTTGGAGATAAATTAAGGGACTTCCAGGGTTAGCTAGTTTCCTGAGAAGATGGCCTACCTTGATCCAGTTGGTTATGGTATGTGTTAACATAACCGTATGCGTGAAGCTCTGTTGTTGGACTAA
Source organism: Gnetum montanum (assembly GCA_015680685.1). NCBI lineage: Eukaryota > Viridiplantae > Streptophyta > Gnetopsida > Gnetales > Gnetaceae > Gnetum > Gnetum montanum. Next base: position 249,006 of record MNCI01037513.1, read on the forward strand.
AGGGTGCCCCGAAGTCTTGTATGTTGGAGGAGCATGCATAAACTCAACCGCTTGTTGTTGCGAGAGCTTGTCTGGGCTTTTGGTTCTGAAGAAGGATCTTCTCTTTTTACGATTTTTAGAACCAGTAGCAGGTTGAATATTTACAGCTCTCATAGTGTTGCGTTGCTGTGGTTGAGTGGGGAGTTCCCCTTGCATTGTTGGAGTAGGAGGTGTTATGGAAACTACCGGTGGAAGAGGTGCGGACAGATTAGGAGGATGGTATGGGTATGGAGTGTGTCCCGGAGGAGGAGTCCTTCTAAAGTACTCCCGAACTTGGTAGTGACGTTGGGGAGTTGTGTGACCCATGGAGTCACTTGGAAAAACCAGTTGCTGCACATAGTAACCATAAGGATCGGGTTGCCGGTAAGGGTATTGTTGTTTCGGCGGTGGCATCCCCCATGACTGTGGGTATTGCCACTGCTGATGTTGCCCGATGGGTTGTGGCGGAGTTCCACTTGAATAGTACGTCAACGGTTGGTGGAACTATCTTGGGTGACCTTGGGGATAAGGTAACCTTCGGGGTCTCTACCGTTTGTTGAGTCTCGGCTTTAGCGCATACACCCCATACTCTTGTAGATGTGAGATGATTGGACAACATCCTTTGAGACGGTCATATTAGCAGATCTCACATCCACCGTCATTGTTTATGTCTGAATCCACAACCTTATCAGAGATAATTATTTTCCCCTTACCCTTGTCACATGTAGGGCCTAAATCTCTCCGCTTTTTCTTGTCCTTGTCACTACTTCATTCCTCCTTAGACTCTTCTACAATTTTCAAGATAGTTTCAATTTTACTATATAAGGAGCTCCATACTTCATCTACCGTAGCCGATACTTCTGTTATTAGCTTTTGAATCGGCAAGGTTTTTCTATTTACCAACTCTTTAAGTGGTGACTCATCCTCTTCATCGCAAAATCTCATTCCCTTCTTTCGAAGAGAGGGATCACAGTTGTATTCTTCCGCACTTTCCCTTTTTTGTAGCTCCCCTTCTTCTTTGGCTACTTGTTCCAACAAGCGATGAATTTCATGGGATCTAAGTTTTGATAATCTCCCTTGGGCATAAGTCCCAAGGGTTCTCCTAGTTTCATACCTTAGCCAATTTACGATGTGGTGGAGTTGATCCCACTATGTGTAATCATGGCCCGGGCAATAATGTAGCAATGCGTAATATCGGCCCATGGCAGCATCCAAGGGTTCATGATTACCTTGCTTCCATCCTTGGATCTGCTTACGCAAGTTAGACACTCTGGAGTACGTTTGATACTTATCGTTGAAGAATTCTAACATCGTACTCCACCTCCTGATGGTTTCCGGTTCTAAGGACCAGTACTAACTCTCTACTTCCTTAACAAGTGTCCTAGGAAACAACTTTAGTTTTTGCCACTCGTTTTCTATGTTTTGCAAGGCATAGGTATCGTGGAATGCTTGTAAATGATTTTGTGGATCTGCGTTATATCCCCCCTCAAATCGTGGGATGTTTTTCATGTCTAAGTGCTTGATCCAACTATCTTTTAAATGCCTTGTTGGTATTCTCACTTCGTCCGTTATATTTAGCATACTTCGAGTTGCAAGTAGGGGTTCATCATGATCATCTCTTTCATGATGTCTATGATGTCTACGTTGTTCCCTACTTTCCCTTCGTTCATGCCCTTGTCCTTGCTCTCAACTTTCTCATCGAGGTCTCTCATTTTGTCTACCTCTATCCTTACCGTTATGCTCTCTATGACTGCGTCCTGATGTGGAAGGAGAGGATGAGTGATGTGATGAAGGCAAAGAAGAAGGAGAACCATCGCCATGACGATGTTTCTTGCCTTCTCTTTTGTGGCTTCGGCCCTGATCGTGATGACGATCTGTGTGCCCATCCTTTTCATGTGTTGTTGTTCCCTCAGTGAACAGCTGGTGTTCATGGGGATCAGAACCAGTGTTATGTATCGTGGAGCATAGGTTCTGATACCCCACCTCCTCACTATCGTTAGGAGGGAAAACATCTTTTGATAGAGAACCTATTACAAGTGGTTCACCATCTGCAATTTTACTTAGGACTTGCAGGACCTCTTTGCCCTTCAACAGTGTATGTTGGCTCTCCTGCCTTGAGTCCCTCATACGTTGTGCGGATGTAAAATAGTAATCCCTTGTATCAAAATCATCTATAACGTATTCAGCATAGAGTTGAGTCATGCCAATCTATGCCAAAGCATGGAGGAGCATGTTGGGAACTGCATCATCCAGAGGTAACACTATGTTACCTTGCAAATCTCTCCAGCGCATCTATTCATCCTGATGGAGGATAAAAGTAAAATTGGGTATGTACTCATTGGGATGAGTATATGTCACCCTATATTGTTGAGGAACTGGTGAATTTTGGTTATGTGTTTTTGATTGCCGACTATTTCTTGTATTGTCCCTAGGTGGTGTAATGCTCTTGTTCAAAGAAGAAGACATGTTGATTATTCGGTGTGCTACTTAACCATTATATAATTTTTTTCGTTTAATTAACCCTAAGGTTCGTTTAAGCTCCCAACGATGTGAATGATCTCTTATGTTCTACTTAGCGCACAAACACTTAGTCCCTGGCAACGGTGCCAATGATGAGTGGCGAGGTACCCCTACACTCAACCATACGAATACGAGCGTAACACGCGCGATCCAGTCGAACTCCGCAGACTAAGTGCCTACATGCCTCATGGAACACTTAAGGTTAATTATTCATTGTCTTCCCAAACTTACTTGTATTTATCACGGTGTATGGTTAAGTAAGTCCAAGGTATATGAGTTTTATAGCTTTTTCAATTTTATCTCCTATGCTAAAAGGTGAAGGGTTGAAGAGACTAATTACTAACTCTAACTAACTAACTAAGTCTTAATTAACCTAGTGTCAGCATCCATTCCCACTTACCATTCACACCTTAAACCAATGCAACCGTGGTTACCAAACACTAGTCGTTGCTAGGATCACCACACGTAATGCATGTGCTCGAAGCGATCGTACTGAGGCACTTAACTAGGATAGAAGGGTTGAGAAAGATTTAATTCCTAATAAAGCATGCAAATGGAAAACAGTAAATAACAATAAATAAAAGTCCTACTTAACCTATTCCATGCACTGCAAGGTTTATCCAAGAAGTTCGTCTTTATTTCCGTACACAAACATGTGCTCAGGTACAATATTTGCTCAAATAAAGATCCGTTCACTTTGGATTTCCTACTGCGGGCACATGGAAAATATTCTATCTCGGGAGAGATCAAACTGCCAGAGTTTCACTACAATCTAAGCCTAGGATGGAAAACAAGGGAGAGCCACCTCTTATTTATAGACTTTACAGCGCACCGCGATATCTTGTGGGATGCGATATCACGTACGTGATATCGTAGCCCATGTGATATCGCATCCCATCAACTATGATTTGGATGAGTCGTTGTTGGCTACTCAGAGCATGCTCCAAATTACTAAGGCAGTCCAAATCCCTAGTAGGCACATAAAGGATAGCCGGATCAAGCACGTTGATATGAACAACATCCCCAGATTTGAAGGGGGATACAACTGTGATCCGCAGACTCACCTGCAGGCATTCCATGATGCTTGTACCCTGTAGAACATTAACAATGATTGGAAAAAGCTGAAGCTATTCCCTTGCACACTCATCAAAGAGGCTGAAAGTTGGTACCTGTCCTTAGAGCCAGAATCAATCAGAAGATGGAGTACGATGCTTGAAATTTTCAATGACAAGTATTAAACGTACTCTAGAGTGGTGAATCTGAGATGGCAGATCCAAGGCTGGAAACAAGGGAATCATGAACCCTTGGATGCCGCCATGAGCAGGTACTACTCATTGTTGCATCGATGCCCTCATCATGATTACTCTCAGCAGGCACAGCTTCACCACATCATTGATGAGCTCTATTTTGAAACGCGAAAGACCCTTGGCGTGTACGCCCAAGGACGACTATCAGAGCTAAGGGCCCACCAATTGCAATGCCTCATTGAACAGGTGGCCAAGGAGGAAGGAAAACTTAGGAAAAAGGAGAGTGCAAAAGAATTCAATCGAGATCCTTCCCTCAGAAAAAGGGAGGTTCGATTTTGTGATGAGGAGGATGAATCACCACTGGAGGAAGCGGTGAATCGAAAGACTTTGCGGTTACAAAAGTTCACATCTGAAATATCGGCAAATGTGGATAAGATGTGGGACTCTTTGGATGAAAGAGTCCAAAGCGTGTTAAAAATCGCAGAAGAGTCTAGAGAACAAGGTAATGACCGTGATCGGTGCAAAAAGAAGGAAGCTAAACGTGCCCAATATAAGGGTAAGGGCAAAGTTGCTACAGTAGAGCAGTTGCAGACCCTAACACTGAGGAGGATGATGAATGTGGCATATGCCAATATGAACATCCTAAGGGATGTTGTCCTGTGGTGTCATATCTTCAAGAGTCTGGGGTGTACGCATTAAACCCTCGTTTGGCATAGCGGCAAATACCCCGAAGGTTACCTTATCCACAAGGCAATTCTAGGTGGTTCCACCAGCAGCAGCAAGGATATTATCCAAGTAAAGCGCCACCACAACCGTACGAATACTTCCAATAATGGCAGTAATGACAAGCATGGGGAATGCCACCTCCAAGGCAGCAATACCCTTATAAATAGCCAAATCCTTATGGGTACTGCGTTCAGCAACTAGTCTCTCCACAGGACTTTTCCAGTCATGCGGCCTTTCAAAGTCATTACCACCCCCCGGAGTATTCCGACCTCAATCTCCATCACCCAAGGGGGAGAACCCACATCTCTTCTATCCTCCATCACCTTCTCCTGCCACTCCTCCAAAACATCCTACTCAACTACCACTTGGGCCACCGATGTAGGGAGAGATACCACCACAGCTGTAGCAACGAAACGCTACGAGAGTTGTTAACTTACAACCAGCACCTCAGCCGAGTGGACCAGAACCCAAGCCATAAAAATGTCATTTTTTCCTGCCTAATAATTTGAACATACCCTCACATACACCTATTCCTAATGCCTTTGAACCTACAAGCGCCTCCACTATTCCACTACTAGAGCAACCTCCAAGCCAACTGCACTCCAACGTCCAAACAGTCATGCTCACCCATGTCGTGACCAACTGGATCAAGGTAGGTCATCTTCCCTGGAAATTGACTGATCCGGGAAGCCCCCTCATCTATCTTTAGGTGGTAGGGAACAAGCCATGCAAATCCCTTTTGGACTCATGGTCAAGGATCAATTTGATCTCTCACAATATGTACAAGAACTAGAACTTTCCCCCGCTAAAGAAGAGCAATATTTGGCTCGAGTTAGCAGACCAGTCCATCACCATTCCCTTGGGATTGGTGGAGGACATTGTGACCACTGTTTATGGGTGGTCCTATCCTGCTGATTTCCTGGTCATCCGTGTGGAGAACTGCAAGGGGAAGTTCCCAATCATCATGGGAAGAGCCTAGCTAAGTACGGTGGACGCATGACTAGGACTTCAAGATTTGTCCCTTGAAATTTCAAAGGAAAACCCTTTCAGGAAGATCGAGAAGAAGCACATTCCATGCATCGCGTACAGTGACTCAGGCTACAACTGTCTGCAGCAATTATGGTCCGCTAAGCAGATATCCATTCAAGCATACAGTTAGTGTACCGAGGCATCACCTGTTCAATAGTGCCTATACGTAGTAGCCACTAACCAAGAAGGTACCCAGGAGCTGACAGCGAATCCTACTAGCAGTGCATTGTGCATGGAACTGTCTAAGGGGCTTGTGCAAGCCTATGTTGAAAGCATGGACAAGATGGAACAGGTTCATCAACAAGTCTCCACTGTTGATGACCAAGATGACTAGGGGAAGCTACGAATCCCTGAGAGCTTCAAACAGGATCCCCTGAAGCTAAAGTCTTTACCGGCTCACTTGGAATATGCATTTTTGCAAAATGGAAAGCTGGTAATCATCAATGCCACCCATGCTCCTGAACAGGAAAAGAGATTACTGAAGGTGGTAACCAAATGGGTTGTTGTGTTCGCATGGTCATATCCTGAGTTGACTGGAGTTGATCCCAGGGTCTGCCAGCATCGAATCTATATTGACCCTTCCATGAAGCCATGACGGCAGCCACAAAGACAATTGAACCCCAAATTGAAGCAGGTCATAAAAGATGAAATCGAACAATTTCTAAAGGCAAGGTTCATCTATTCTATTGTCAATAGCGAATGGGTTAGCCCACTCGTTATTGTGCCCAAGAAAGGTGGCAAGTGGAGGGTCTATATTGATTTCCGATTGCTCAATATGGCAACCTTCAAGGATCATTTTTCACTCATATTTGTGGACCAGGTGTTGGACATCATCGCAAGGCACCGCTACTACAACTTTTTGGATGGTTATAGTGGTTATAACCAAATCCAAATAGCACCAAAGGACCAGGCCAAAACAATGTTCACGAGTCCATGTGGAAATTTTGCATATAAGAAGATGCCCTTTGGCCTGTGCAATGTGCCTGCTACGTTCCAACCCTTTGTCCTAAGCATCTTCCAGCAACAAATCGACAATGGGGTAGAAGTCTTCATGGATGACTTCTTCACCTATGGGGCCACATTCGAGCAAGCCTTGTACCATCTGGAGCAGGTTCTGAAAAGGTGTGTAGACACCAATTTGCGGCTCAATTGGCAGAAGAGCCATTTGATGGTCCAAAAGGGCATCGTGCTGGGGCATCGCATCTCACAAACAAGGATCAGCATCAATCCTGAAAAGATCAGGGTCATCCAAGGAATCACCCACCAACTAAGTATTGTTAAAGATGTTCGATCATTCCTTGGACACACTGGTTACTATCGGTGATTCATTGAAAACTTCTTGAAGATTACCAAGCCATTGGTAGAACTTACAAAGAAGTATGCTCCGTTCATCTAGACCCTTTCACATTATGATGGACACATCCAACTACACCTTGGGAGCCGTGCTTACACAGTGTGACGATCAGAAACGTCCATATTATATCCACTGTGCAAGCTGTAGCATTGTGAGTGCTCAGCTAAACTACACCACCACTGAAAAGGAGTTGATGGCAGTGGTGTTCGCCTTGGACAAATTCCAATACTATGTGCTCGGATACGAGGTGTTTGTGCATACTGACCACAGTGTTATCTGGTTTCTAATGAATAAACCAATGGTGAGCCCCTGCATAATTCGATGGCTGGTGATTCTTCAGGAGTTTGATCTTACCATGGTTGACCGGAAGGGGACCGAGAATGTGGTTGCTTACCACTTGTCTCAGTTGCAATGGGATGATGCAGAAGAGGAGGAGCCCTTATCCGACTAATTTTCAGATGAACTCCTCTTCACAAGCGGAGTTGGTCTGCAAGTGCCCAAGGAATCCCCTTGGTTCAGCCGCATCCTCACCTACCTCACCACTCAAGACTTGCCAAAGGAGTGGAACCATCGGCAGAAATAGCAATTTCTCCATAAGGCAAAGCATTTCATGGAGATCAATGGCCACCTTTACAAGGTGTGCGCAGATGGCTTGGTTTGATGGTGTGTCCCTGATGGTGATACACTACGCATCCTCCAGGATGCTCATGAGGGCCCTTGTGGGGGCCACTATGCTGGACACCACACCGCCATTAAGATCCTGCTTGCAGGGTATTACTGGCCCACCATCTTCAAGTACGCACAATGGTTCGCCTGCTCCTACAAATGATGCCATAGGGACGGTGGGATGATGGCACAGTTGGAGGGACCTAGTCGACGCATTAACTTAATGACACTTCATCACCTCACTAAGAGTTTAATCATATGATTTGCATCTCACTAACTCTAAGTGAGAAGACAATGATCACGGATTAAGCATCAATTACTAATATACTTACATTGTTCATCCAAGGATTACAAGCTAGTCATGCGTGAATACTTGGTACTTGTATGGTTGAGTATTGGAATACCCAATTGCTCATCATTGGCGCCATTGTCAAGGATGTGTCAATGTTTGCTAGTTAGTTGCTTTTACAAAGTTTATTATATCGAGCATCATAAAGTACATCTTTCATACTTAAAAGAATTTCTTAAACATATACACTTAACTATCAAACACTTAGCATGGCTTCTACAACTAAAGAATGAATAGCAATAAAAGTTGAAAGCTTCCCATCCTTAAACCTCTAAAACAAAAATAAATTAATATTGTAGAAAATAAATTAATTATTTATCTTTCACTAAAAGCTTTTTCTTCTTGAAGTTGTAGCTGAAAAGTGAAATCTTTGAGAATCTAGTATTTGATACCTGAAGAGATTTCATAGTTATGCTCTTACTACTAGAAATTAACTATAAATCGAAGCTTCCAAATAGAGTAGAAAACAAGGAGATAAAGACAATTCCAAATGCAAATAAATGAAGTAGACAAAGCAAGTTGATCACCAAAAATAGCTTCATTAATGCTTGTTGAAACTTGTTAAAAATTTTAGATGTCCATTTCCAAGTATGCTGAATAACATGACACTTAAAAAAAACATGAGAAAATGAATCTTCACTTCTATAAAGAGGACATTGAGGAGAAATATTTCTCATTTGTTTAAAATGAGTATTGATAGGAAGACCTTGATAAATAAGACATGATAAAAAATATGAATTTTAGGAAATGTAGAAGTTCTCTAAATATTGTTAATTTTCCTTATCCAAAAGTGTGATAATAATTGCAATTTCTAGGCCTTATTGAATTTGTTATGAATAAATTGATTCTTTGTAATAATCTCATAAGCAACTTTCAAATTAAAGGAAAAATATATCTACCATCTTTCCAAAAAATATCTAGAAATACCTAATGTAATTTGTTGTCAAATTTAAATAATTCTCCAGATTAGAAATTAATTTCTTAGAATTCTTTTTTCTTTTTCTATTCAAACCGTAGAGGCCAGAAGCTTCATTCCAAGTAATTCATCTATCATGTATATGTAAACAAGAAATGTAGTGATGCCAAATCTACTGCAAGCAATACACAATCTAAATGCATTACTAGCCCAAGCTCCTTCATTAAAAGGAAACCACCATGGGCTAATTTGCTTAAGCATATCTTCTAAAACTATAATATGATTATAATTCCAATATTTACTAAGTTTCCACCACATCTTCTAAATTTGTTTAGGAATTGGAGAACTAGAAATAGAAATGGCCTAAGGAAAAAGAAGACAATGAAGAAAGTTATTAGAAGACTAACTATTATCATTCTTAGGTTTTCTTTGCATGAGTCAATTTTTTAAAAGGAGTATTCAAACATCATCTTCATTAATATGCTTTGCAATCCATTTTGTTGTAAGAGAAATGCCATGGTTATAATAATTAATGAAGACAAGTTTTCCATCTTTCTTAACACTACTACAAATATCCCAAGAAACTCTCAAAAAACATTTTCTAAGTTCTTTAGCAACCCAAACAAATCAATAGATAATATGATCAATTCTATCATAAGAAGTTTTAGAATGAGTTCAACAATTAAAGTACTAAACATGAATTGATTGAAGCATTTTCTTAATAACTAAAACTTTGCTAGCAAAGGTGAGTTTTTTCCTTTCCATTTGTTTAGCTTCTTTTAATTTTATAGCCATATAATTCCATCAAATAGTAAAATTAGGATCAAAAGAAAAAGATATTTCTAAAATTTTGAAGATAGAATTTTAAAAAAAAATTCTACCATTCCCCATGCTTATGGTTATTTTCATTATTTCTAGTATTACTCCTACAATTAAGGATAAGCCTCACTTGGATAGTATATTTGTTGGAAGGGCTAGCGAAAATTACTTTGTGGATAGGGTAACTATTTGGGCATCTATTTCTTAATAAACTTTGGATTAAGTACATGTGCCCTAAACTCTTGTAAGTGGACCATAACAGGGCAACATCTCTTAGGATGTTTATACTGACACACTTTACATTCTTCATCATCCTCTAAACTAGAGTCCATTATTTCCTTCACTGTAACAACTTTTCCTTTATTCTTGTAGTTCTATCGCCCATTGTCTCTTCTTTTCTTTGCTTCAATTTAGGGCTTATTCAATTTTGTCCTCTACTAGCTTTAATGCTATATCAAATTTCTTATCCATGAAATCCCATATTTTCTCTACCTTGATTGCAATGTCATTAATTGATTTTTGAATTAGTAGAGTCTTCCGTTGGATCGTATCTTCTAAGGTTTCTTCTTCTTGTGATTCACATATTCTTACATCTCTTTTTCTTCGATTAATTCTTTTTTTCTTAACTCTCCTTCTTTTGCCACTTGGTTAATAAGTCTTTGAATACGATGAGTTTTCATCTTGGATAACCACCCTTGGGCATATACCCCAAGGGTTTCTCTTATCTTGTTTCGTAGCCCATCGATAATGTGTCTTAGTCATTCCCTTTAAGAACACTTGTGACCTGGGCACCTATGTAGTAAGGAATAGTATCTACCCATTGCAACATCAAGGGATTCATGTGTTCCTTGCTTCCATCCTTAAATTTTTTTCTCAAATTAAACACTCTGAAATAAGTTTGATATTTGTCATTAAAGAGCTCTAGCATGGTACTCCATTTTTAAATTGATTCTGGTTCGAAGGATTAGTATTAGCTGTCTACATCCTTTATGAGTATTATAGGAAACAACTTTAGTTTCTGCTAATTTTTTTCAATATTCTGCAAGGCACAAGCATCATGGAAGGCTTGAAGATCGTGTTGTGGATCTACATTGTATCTACCTTCAAATTTTAGAATATTATTCATGTCTAGTCGCTTGATGCTACTATCCCTTACATGCCAAGTAGGAATATACATTGCTTTCCTAATATTAATCATGTTATGAGTGATCAATAGGGGTTCTTCATAATCTTCAGGTTCATAAGCTCTATGGTAGCAATGACCTCTTCGATGCTCATAACTCTCTTTCTGTTCATATTTGACTCTTTCTCTTCTCCTCTCAAGATTGTCTTCTTCTTCATCAATATGTCTTCTGTGATGCTCATATTGCTCATGATCCCTCATTCTTCTTTCTCTCTTTCTATAATTTCTAGAATAGTGTGAGAAGGAAGAGGAAGAAGTTGGAGAATGGTGCTAGCTAGTTCTCCATCTATGACTCCTTAATTCATCCCTTTTTTATTCAATGGAGATTCTAGGCCTTGAGTTCCTCCTAAGTGTACAGTCTTCCTTATCTCCTCTAGGTGTTTCTGCAAGAGCTAAATGCAATTGTATTTTGATAAAATCTTCGATATGGATGACTAGTATTTGAGACTAGGATCCATAGGTTTGATAGAATTTCTCTATATGGAACTTAACATCATCTCTTTCCTCTAGGACAATTTTTTAAGGTACTCTCTTACCTTTGTTAAGCTCATGCCTTGTTTCCATGGCAATGTCCCTTCTTACATGAGCTTTTGTTAGTTGGTATGACCTGTTCATCTGCTTGGTGACATGGTACCCTTCTTGTACATGTCCAAGGTTTAACCTCATAAGGGTTGCTTATAGCAATGATAGTGTAGAATGTTCTGGAGGCAAGATAATGTTGCCCTGTAAATCTTTCCATCTTAGTTTTTCATCCTAGTGAAATACAAATGTGAATTCAGGATAGTATGGATCAATGTGAGCATAGGATATTTTAGTTTGCATAGGCGCACTCCAGTCTTCTTCATTATGTTCTCTATCATTACTCTTACTAAATTCAGTAGCAGGTGGTGATTTTGCCTTAATTGTGGAAGCCATATTGATTGTTTAATGCTTTAAGTATGTACTTTGGAAAGAAAAATTAGTTTAAGTATGAAGGTTGTACTTGATGATTCTTAATACAACAAACTTTGAAAAATCAACTACTTGGTGAACATTGACACATCCCTAGCAACAGTGCCTATGATAAGTAGTTGGGTATTCCAACACTCCACCATACAAGTCATGAGTGTTCACATGCGACCTATTTGTAATCTGTGGATGGCCAATGTAAATTCACTAGTAGTTGAGGTTAAGTTCGCAATCGTTTTCTTCTCACTTTGAGTTAGTTAAGTTCAAGTTGTATAGTTTAACTCTCGGTGAGGCATATGATATATTGATGTTATTCAACTTTAATGGTCCTAAATGCCAACATAATGAAAGTGAAGATGAAGCCTAACGATAAAGTCCAAGTCTAAGTATGATAGAAATATAAATCTATGTTAGCCTATGGTGATAAGTATCCACTCCTAGCTTGCTGTATACATCAAGGACTCATGTAACCATAATTGGGATTACCAAGTGAATACACTACTAAGCAAATCAAGTGAAATCACTACTAGGTCACCAAACGATTACTCTTCACACTCAAAACTAGTCGTACTTATACCACCTTACTAAAAGATGTAAAAAAAGTAAAGTACTTAGAAATAGTAAATGATTTAAGTAAACATGTTAAAAGGTAAAGTTAAACTAAGTAAAAATGAGCTAAGTGAATGTTGCAATGATGGAAAACAACCTATAAAGGTTCAAGTTCACAATAGCTTGAATATGAAAAAAGACCCAAAAAACAAATCATGCTTAGCATACTCAAAGTGTTCTAGATTGCAATTTTATTGATCATCTTTTTATGAAGGAATGTCTCCATGCTACCCTTCATGATCTAGTTCTAGTTGGCCAAAAGGTTTTACATGGTTGTGAATTTCCTACTTTTTGTTATGGATGGAAAATGTATTATTTAGTGTTACATAACTCAACACCCTAGAATGTTATGATGAAATATAATTGATCATTAGAAAAGTAGGATGGGTACTTATCCTCTCACAAAACTAAAATAAAAATATTATTTGGCATTACAAGCCCTTTGAAGGTTACAGATAGATTTTAAAAAAAAAAAAAAAAATAAAAGTATGGATAGAATATTATTCACTAATACATGACAAAGCTCTATGAATGGTAGTTGGCCTCTTGACCAAAATAAAACCCTAAAAATACTAATACATAAGATAATAAAGACAAAGATTTGAAGATGTCAAAGAACACACATAGCACTATATAAGGCCATTAGAGGTAGATCTATCTTTTTCCTCCACGAATATGTTGATGAAGAAGATTACCATCAATAATATGACAATATGAAAGTGTAGGGAAAAAATAACAAAATTCTTAAAAATACTTCAAAGACACTTTTGTTGAGGCATCTACTTTTACATGTCGAAGTGGAGCTGAAGCATTCAAAGATTGACTTCGAACTCTACAAAGGCTTTTTCACTTTGCCCCTTCTTTGAAATCAAACATTAGTTGTGGGTGTTGGGAATCAAACGACAACCTCCATCATACATGTGAGGCGCTATCTTTTTGAGCCGGCATCTTCCAACCAAATCATTTTCACGTTGAAATATGCCAAGAAGTCATGCAGATCGTCGAGGAAAAGTAAACAAATTCAGAGATTTCACAGGCATAGAAATCTTTGGTTACTTTAGTTTTTTTCAAAATTGCCAACGAGAAACTATTCTCATTGTCTGTAGGAGAAAGCTCCTAGTTTTTCTTTTATAAAACGCTCCGACGAAAAAGGATCACTAACCTCAGCTCCGCCAGCTCGTGGAGGGCATAATGTATCACTAAACGACTTAAGAAAGAAACACTTAATAACTGCGGAGTGGGTCGACCGTTTGAAGCATTGCTTTCCTTGGTGGAATCATTTTCTCTAATCACCCTCCTTTGTTTCAGTGATCAGTAACCAAGGATGCAAGTTCATCATTGAGACCACCTTGCTTAAGCTCGGTACCTACAGTTCCTCAATAATAACCAATTTTAAAAAATATCCTTATTAATATGGAACAAGGCACCACCGCGGAACCGCATTGGAGATCCGGGAGACTGGTTGAGAACGAATATAAAAGCCTCAAAGGAAAAAGAGGGGCAGAGAGGAAAAAACAGCAGAAAAACACAATTTCGGAAAACGAAAAAGGACCAAACAAAGTTACAGAACAACATGAGCAGCAGCAGCACGAAAAAACAGAGACGCCGCCTTAGTCCAGAATCGCGGAACGAGGAGTGTAGAGCGGCGAGTGCATGCGGGGCCGCATATCCTCCAACTGCCGGACGACCTCCTTGATATCGGGGCGGGCCGCCGGGTTGGGCGCGCAGCATCCCATGGCGAGCTGAAGCGCCGCGAGGAGGCCGTCCTCGGCGGGGCTGCGCGCCGTGCGCAGAACCTCGGGATCGAACACCTGCACCACCCTCTCCTCCAAGACCGCCGCCTTCACCAGCGCCGGCAGGTCCGTCTGCCCGGGCCGACGTCCCAGCAGCAGCTCCAGCAGCACGATCCCCAGACTGTACACGTCCGTCCGCGGAGCCACGCGCCCGGGCCCCCGCAGCTCCGGCGCCGCGTACCCGTCCGCGGCCGCCGCGGCGACCATGTCCGCGGCCGCGCCGGGGCTCATCAGCTTCACCAGACCGTAGTCCGCGAGCCGCGTGGCCCCGCCCTCGTCCAGGATCACGTTCGTGGACTTCAGGTTCCCGTGCACCACGGGATCCTCCTGCGCCGCCGTGTGCAGGTGCGCCAGCCCGCGGGCGGCCCCCAGGGCCACCCGGTGGCGCCGCGGCCAGCTCAGGGGCGGGGATCCCGCGGCCCCCCCGACGCCGTGGAGCGCGTCCGCGAGGCTGCAGCGGCCCGCCACGTCGTAGGCCAGGAGCTTCTCGCCCCGGGCGCCCTCGTAGAGCGCCCGCAGCGGCACCAGGTTGTCGTGCCGGATCCGGCCCAGCTGCGCCACCGCGGCCCGGAAGGCCTCCCCGCTCTGCGCCGCCGCGGCGCTGCCCTCCCGCAGCAGACGGAGCACGATCGCGCCCCCGCTCGCCAGCTTGGCCCGGTACACCGTGCCGTAGCTCGTCTTCCCCAGGACTTGGCCCGTCGCGTTCAGCACGTCCTCCACCGTCAGGTGCTCCCCGCCCTCGAACAGCACCAGTCGCCCCTCCGCCGTCTCCTCCGCCTCGAACTCCGCCGGCTCGAATCCTGTTTCGGAACAAACCATGAAAGCTGTCACAAACACTCGAACATTCGATGCTGTCCGCATTTTTTCATCGGTAATTCAACGGGAGCCCAAGGACTAAGCTTGCCTACCAGCTACGATCAACTGAACCGAGCGTGATTTTAAGCACAGTGGAAATTCCGAGGTGGTCGACAACCGCATTTGATTTAAGTTATTGAACTGTTATTGCTTGTGAATTGGCTTTGTTTTTTTTTTTTTCCGACTTCAGTCTAGCTATACTAGTTCTGGACGAATTCTAGGCTATTTCCTTTCTAAAATTCTTGATCCTGCAACGTAAAATCACATACGGAGTTCTTAACTAGTGATATTTCAGGCAGCTTCCTTTTTCAGCTACCTGACACCAGATCCAAGGCTATGGCTGTTCTGCATAAATTTTGGGTTACTTCCTACCTGATATTCCTAATTTCTGCCACGTAAAACCAGATGCAAAGGAGTTAGTATTGTGCGCAGGAAGGGAGAACTACAATAACGCAGTGGAGACTTTATGAACACTGATTTTATGTTTGCACTTTGCAGCGACACAGAAATGAACCAGTGAAGTACCACAGAAATGTCGTTGATTGATAAATTTTAGGTTATTACCTCCCTGAAATTCCTAATTTCTGCCACATGAAGCCGGATACAAAGAAAATTAGTGTTATGTGTCCAGTAACAGAGAGACAGACCAAGTAAGCCGACGAGAAATACGAACAGTAAGTTTACGTTTTGCAGCAACACAGAAATGAAGTTAACACCGACATTTTCAGTAAAATTTTGGCTTCATTTCATTACCACTGCGTCGATCCCGCCCCGTGGCGACGACGATCATGACCGAGACCGCCGTAACCGTGGCCGCCATGAGTGCTATCACGATTCCGGCCACGGCGCCGGGGCTCAGTTTTCGGTGTCCGCCGCTGCCTCCGCTGACGCCGCTGCCGTTCCCGCTCAGGGAAGCCGCGTTTCCGGAGAACGCGGCCGCGCCGAAGCTCCGGAGCGAGCCAGGGACGTCGCCGGTGAGATTGTTATCTGCCAAATTGAGCTTCGACAGCTTCGTGAGGTTCCCGAGAGCCGCGGGGATGGGTCCGGACAGCGAGTTATTACTGAGGTCGAGCCTGGTGAGATTGCCGAACTGCGCCAGGAACTCCGGAACGGGTCCGGACAGGTTGTTGCTGCTGAGGTCGAGGCTCTGCAGATTCGGGCACCGCGTGTCCGGCCGTGGGGGGTCCGGGATCGAGCCCGCAAACGCGTTGCGGTCGAGGCTGAGCTCCGCGAGGTTGGGGCAGAGGTTCCAGAGCGACGGCGGAATGGAGCCGTTCAGGCGGTTTCCGCCGAGCGAGAGGTTGGCTACGCTGGGACTGTTGCCGAGCTCCAGCGGAACGCCACCGCTGAGGTTATTGACGTTGAGGTAGAGGCTTCTGAGCTCCGAGAGCTGGGCCAGATCCTCCGGAATTGTACCCTGCAGTCCGGCGCCGGAGAGCTCGATGGAGGAGACGAAAATGGCGGGGTCCGAGTGCAGAGTGAGATTGTTGCGGATGGACGTGGCGGAACAGTCCAGCGGCGCGTTGTTCCCGCGCTGGAAGCGGACGCCTCGCCAGTTGCAGAGAGGAACGGAGGCGTTCCAGGTGGAAAGAAGCAGGTTTTCCTGGCCTCCGGACAGCTTCTGCTTTAGTTTCAGCAGTAAATCCGCGTCCGTCTCGGCGGTGGAGACGGACACGGAAGCCAGCAGCAGCAGCAGCAGCAGAAACACAGCCATCAGAGAACAGCTGGGCTCTGAAACTCAGGCGACAGCAGCAGCAGTAATGGCGGTGGCAGGGTCACACGGTACCCGAGTTCGTCGGAAATTCTCCCAAATCCTGAATCTTTCCGGATTCGATGCTACGATTATGGTTTCATGCTCTTGAAAACAAAGGAGCCTCAAAAGAGTTTCAGGATCCTGAATCCTTATCTGCAGAAGGCTTGGCTTATCTGTTCAGTTGCAGAGATGCTCAGCTACTGCTGTTGTTGAGGAAGAGCAGGAAACTGTTGATTCACTGAAGCAAGGAAAGAAAAGGTAAACGGACAATTTATGTGTGGATGGAGCGAAAGATTTATAAAGATGCAGTGTAGTCAGCCATGCCGTGCGGCCTCCCGCATAGACTCTGGCGTTGTTCTGTGAATTTGCAGAGGAAAGATGAGAAAGAGAAATGAAAGAGTAGTGGGTGGGTGGGGAAAACGATTATCAGGGATCCCATGCGGCCATTAGCCATGCCGCCATGACCATAATCCTTCTCGCAGATTTTTCTACATAATCATTAGGGATGATGAATAGTAATCATGGCGCTCTATCTATCTGGACATTCAAATCGAGAGCGTCGATCCATCCATTTGCTTTCTGTCATGTCCCCGGTGTACGCTTTTATTTCCTGTTCTTTTCTTTTCCTTTTTGCTCATCGGTTGATGATCCATCGCTTCTTTGCTGGGTTTATTGTTAGGGTTTTTGTCTTAATTCTGCTGCGTGGGCCGTGCTTTTTTCATCCATGGAAGCTCTGCTTTTTAGAATTTCTATGTGTTACGTGGTATGACTGCTTCTGTGCCAGGAATTTTCGTACGACCAATGAACCGCCAACTGTTTTGACTGGTTATAATTAACGCAGAGCAGACATCGTTGAAAGAGGGGCAGGCGCTGTATCTGTGGAGCAGTGATGATGAAAATAAAAAAAAATTGATTGCAAATTGTGTGAATGCGCATCAGATCATGAATAGGTATGGATGGGTTCGTGGGTCGGTTTCGCTGCACCAGAAAAGTGTCTGTAATTTATTCGACCTTGCATTGCAGGACCGCACGGAAGACATGCCTGTGGCTGCCTGATTTGTTCTTTTCATAAGGTATATCAAACTGAAATTCAAGTTTTATCATGTGAGAAAATTGACAAAATTTATTTATAAAGATAGATTCTATAAATTAACTGGAGGGCATAATAAAGCCAGCAAATCATATAAATTTTTTGCGACAGGTTATCTTAAATAGATAAATAAGAATATTATTCTGAAACTTTTACGTTCAATTATTTTAACTTAAAACTTCGAATTTAAAAATGAAATGATTGATCTCAAAGCATAAAGCTTGGATTCAAATCTACAACATTGAGTGCAGTTATTTGAAAAGAGGTTAAGCTGTGTTTTTCGCAGGCTATGTTTCGCCTGAAACCATTTGCAATGAAAATTTTTGACATCTTGTAATCAAAACTTGCAACAAATTTAAACATAATCTTCAAAAGTTTGAAAGCAGTTTAAACTGTTCAGTTTAGATAAAGATATTGACGCTCATGTCTCCGTTCGGTCCTTAGGATGTTCCGAGAACCCTTCCCATCCCCTATCGGATGCATTACTTCATTCCCTTGTTTCTAAATGCGTAAAACACTAAGATTGACCTCCTCTTTTTTTTTTCCCATTCTCTCTTGATCTTTTAATTAAAGCAGCACTCTCGAAGCCTGATTTACTGTTTTTTTCCACGGTAAATAACAACATTATTTTAACTCTTTCGGATGCCATTGTTTTGTCCTCGGCATTTGGAGTAATGATGCGGTTCCGTGGTTTACCATATTTTTCCAAAGTAAATAGTGGCGTATTTTTAAAACCGTCCGGATGTAATTTTCAGTCTACGGTCTGAAGGGGACTCAGTTCTATTTATGCCTCTGCTCCAACGACACGCGGACGCCTGGTTTACTGATTTTTTTAAAAGCAAAGAGCGGAAAATTTTTAAAACCTTTGACGTGCAACTTCATCTTCGGTCCACGGTCTCAATTTGCGTTTGGAAAAGGGAATTCGATTTCATTTTATTTTGTTCGACGACGTGATGTTCGAGGATTCCGTGGCTCGAAATGTTGGTGGATATTGTCGTGTAGCGTGTGAAAGCATCATCTGTTTACTGCAATTTTGGAATATTTCCATGTACCGGTCACTTCTTTTCGTTGACACAGTGTGCGCAGAAGAAATTATGCGCCTACGGCCCACCAGCTGTTGTTGAACAAAACCATCCAATCAAATCTCGTCCATGTCCTGGTGAATGGGATTAATTCCTCTTACTCTTCAAAACAACCGCAAGTTGCCGGAGAAAACGATACTTTTGCTTACGAGATTTTTGTATTTTTGCGTGTGATTAATTTTCGGTCAAGACTAAATATGTTCACGGCATTTGCAGAGCAGCTATGTAAAGGTTGTCTCCGATTTCACCATGCTAACCTAAGGAGTAGCAAGTTTCATGACTTGAAAGCACCACAGAAATAGTTGGATTGAGAATCTATATCGCTCCATCGAAAGTTTGAAGTGATGCTGGTTATGTCACTATCCGCCATTTAGAATTTGTGTAATCGGCCGTTAGCAATCAATGTTAGGGTGAGTCACCTTTGATAAATTTACCGTCTTTTTAAAGACCTTTTAAATGGTAGTGCCTGTAAATTCAAACTATAGTGCCTCCACAAAATTCTTAACTCTCTATACACATCGTAAGGCTTTAATAGATAAAAAGGAAAATGGACTAATTCTATTTTGTTTCTTCTCCTTTCAAAATGTTTTGTATTATATTTTTATTTGCCATCACCGTAGCTTTGCAATTTAATTAAAGCATATAATTTATATCAGAAAAGTTTAGTTTGAAAAGATAAATAAATGTTGTTTAAGTATAGGTTACATATAACTTAATCCATCGCTCTTTCCCTTAAAATCTCTCTACATTGTACCTAATTTTTTGCACATAAACCCTAAATAATCTAGATTGAAGGTGAAGATCAGGCAAAAGAAAATGGTATTAAGGTCACGATAGAGAAACAACACAGATGACGTTGATGCAAATTCCCATACCATCTTTATTAACGATAGAGATGATATTTATCCAGGTCCATATTTGATTACAATTGATTAAGCATAAAAACTATTCAAGGTTTGGTAAGTTACCGAGTCATAACACTTCCATGTTTACGAGGGTATTAGAGCAGAAGGTTCTTTCCTGGAATTTGCGTCTGTCTATACAGCATAATCATGCAACTTTTACCAATCAAAACTCTTACTTAGAACCTAACAAAGTAGAGCTGGACCTAAATACTTGCCTATATAAGTCCAGCGTGCCGATTAAGAAATGTGCGAAGTTTACACGCATTCGGTATTGGGCAGTACGAAATAGAACATGACACAAAAACGGAAACACTAAATCAAACGTTTGCCTAATGGACTTCAATATTGATGGCCACATATTAAAAGTATTATCATCAGAAAAAGGTACCTCACAGAGAAAACCCAAATGAAAATTGGCGCATGTTAAATACCCAGCATTATTGAATGAAACTCATGTTGAAAACGATGTAAACAAATTGGAAATATAGGTTGACAAACACGGATGCTGTTGCCGCATTCTTAATCTATGATTGCCTTAAAGCTGCACCTGTTGATTTGCCATGCATTCATCCACCAACCGATTTGCTGGACAATGGTTGGCGGACCGATCACGCCTATGTGTTGGCCATTCAAGCAACTTTTTTCACATGCTTTCCCTGCATATCTTTTGACTTAAGCTCCTTCTTGAACCAAAGACGAAAATACAGAGAAAGAGAAAACCAAAAAAGGTCATTGCTCAGGCTCAATGCTCATGTGAACGAAAACCTGACCTAAAATCCACACAAAGAATTTGCCATAATATAAGGCAAGGGTTGGTGTTTGTTAGTGGTTTCAGACTTTGGACTGCGTAAGTTTGAAACTTTGGTTGCTTGTGACATATTTGGTCGAGGAAGCTGACACTTTCGGTGATGCTGCAAATGTCTTCTAGCGAGAACAAGATTTCCTTGCATTTTGAAATTTGCAGGATTCGGTTGTCTTTTTACTGCCCATCCATCACAGATTGTGTTATTTATGAAGCCACATCCTATTATTCACTATTCAGCAAAGATCTCTATTCTATTCTGCAAGGTCAGGTCCCTTTCCACCAGCATGGCCGGCTGGCTCAGGACAGAACAAAGTCACTGATTTCTCTAATAATCCTTCTGTCTGTTACATGCCACTGTTTCTTGCCCTGCTCGCTGCATTATATATCTATATTTGTGTTTAAGCTTTTCTCAATTCTGGATATCTTCCCAGGTTACTCGCTAAAACCTTGATACTGACAGCCTAACAGCATCTTATGGCGGTTGTAGAAGTTTCGGTTGCCGATTGCATAACGAGTCATGGAGAAGAATCTATTACATAATCATCCACTGCCAGAAAAAAAAGCAGTGACAATTGGAAAATTTTTAATTAAAATAACTGATCAGTCTTTTTTGTTCTGGTTAAGATATATGTGGAGCCATTCTGATGCAGTGAAGAATTTGCTGAATTCATTTTTTATCTGGACCTGAGGATCTCAGTGATTTTGGGGTGTGTTCGTTGTCGGGACTTATGAGATGGAGCAGACTGGATACGGCATTGGACTTTTAAATTTCTGCAGATGGCGACCCGTGTCCTTTCAATGCATAAATTGCCCACCAAAAAAATGGTATTGCACATTACCGAAACATGGCTAGTGCCATCCATTTATTAACCTCCTATTACGTTACATATATCTTTAGGTTGCTCTAGATTTTGTTAAATTGTTTATCATTAGCAAGCAACTAAGAGCTTCGCTAGTTTGGGTTAAACGCTGCAAACCACCTATTAAATTATCTACCTACCTTGCATCGTAAACACAACGCTCAAGAAGATGAAAAACCAAAGTTACCCAGGAAAAGACAAGTATATGGTACTCCATACACCGTTATTTAACAATGCAAACTGACGCGTTTTATCTCCATTCTATTTACCATTTCTTGGTACATTCAAGATTTAATTAATATATTAAAGGGTTGAACCTTGTAATAGTTGATGCATAAATTTTGGTTGCACCAACAAATTTAAGCTTTATTACATCCAAATACCTATAAGATTTATTGATGACATATTACATTTTTATGAAAATAAAGATAGATTCTACAAATTGACTAAGCACCAATGGGGCCAACAAAAACAAAACGTAATAAGTTTTTGCTGTAACATTATAATGTTGTCTCAAGTAAGTAGTCACAACATAAGAAAGAAACACATGTAACTCATCTTCAAGGACTCCTAACCTACACAACCTATAAATACGCTCTTCTTGAGAGGAACTTGAATCCATCTTCCACTTTCGATTCTAAGATGATGAGAACTTAATCGAAGCTTGTTGATAGCATGTTGATACTTGATTGGAATAGCAACTAAGAGATAGGGAGCTTCTACATGTAGTTTATTAGATCTAATGTGATGTAAATAAAATTGTTTTTTGCCTTCCACATTTGGTCATATCTATGTTAAAAGATTAATTGATTTATATGGTTAGGATTTTGTTGTTTGTCCTCCCAAAAGATATTCCATTTTCTCAATCATTGCATTCCATGAAAATACCAACCACGGTCTCATGAATCCTCAAGAATTGCTTTAGAGAATTTCTCTTGCCTTGGGATAAGTAACCTATGAATGTATGTAATGAATTAGCACAAGGCTTCTGCTTCTAAAAGTACGAAATTATATTCACATAAGAACATTGAGTTAAGTGTTTGCATCTTCACGATTTAGCTTATCAATACAATACAATAGGATACATAATAGTTTGAATAATTTATTTCCTAACCTTCCAAGCCTATTGATGAGTGGCGAGGTACCCCTACACTCAACCATACAAATACAAGCGTTCACGCACAATCCGATCAAACTTTGTGGACAAGCTAGTTGTGGCATCTAGATAGTTACATGTTGATCGCAGTTCGCTATCTTCCCACTTGGACTAGTATTTGCTTTGTCACATATGGTTTAGTCCAAAGTGAGGCGTATGATGTGATCCTAAACTAGTGCTACTCCTAGAGACAATGGAAAATAATCTTGATTAAATTNTAAGTAAGAAAATAATAAATAATAATAATGATTAAACAATTAAAACTAAGTGAATGCTGCAATGATGAAGTAATCTTGATCTTTATTGCCGATCATGTGCGTGTCCAAGTATGTCACACTCGAATAAAGATTCCGTACAATTACAAGCATCACACTACAGGCATGCACTTGGGAAAATAGTCTAACTCCTACGAAAACAAACTGCAAGAGCTTCCCTACAATTAACCCAAAAGATACCTATGTGTGGCGGAGGCCTACTTATTTATAGGCTAAAACAGGCTCCGCGTAAACGGGGCCACGTCGACGCGGCCGTGTATACGAGGCCCCGTATACGCGGCCTAGTCGACACATCGACTGTTTAGTGCTTCATCACCTATAGTCCAAAATCCTTGCACTTGCTTTTGCAAGTATACAAAGCATTGAAACATCATGATATTCTTTCTTTGATGCACTTACCCTACATCTAATTGGTCATATAAATGAGAACCAAATATTTAAAAGAATCTACAATTTGCACACTAGTATCTCAATATTGGAATTTATAGCAAGTATTTCTTGTACCCTAAACCATCAATTTGGTTTTATCCACATTCACTTGAAGACTAGATGAGTGATGGGACGCGATATCGCGGTGTGTCGTCATATCTATAAATAAGAGGCAGCTCTTCCTTGTTTCCTCATCCTAGGCTAGACAGTAGGGAAACTCTCGCAGATTGATCACTTCAGAGATAGAACATTTTCCATGTGCCCGCAGTAGGAGTCCTAAAGTGAACGGATCTTTATTCGAGCAAACATTATACCTGAACACAAGTTTGTGTACGACAATAAAGACAAGCTTCTTGGATAAACCTTGCAGTGCATGGAATAGGATTTTATTATTGTTATTTATTACCTATCATTTATTACTTGTTATTTACTGTTTTCCTTCTTAACCCTTCTCTCCTAGTTAAGTGCCTAAGTACAACCGCTTCGAGCACGTGCGTTACGTGTGGTGATCCCAGCAACGACTAGCGTTTGGTAGCCACGGTTGCATTGGTTCAGGGTGTGTACGGTAAGTGGGAACGGATGCTGATGCTAGGTAATTTAGACTTAGTTCATTAGTTAGAGTTAGTAATTAGTTTCTCAACCCTTTACCTTGTTAGCATAGGAGA